>JBBPPE010000265.1:0-19390 GCA_038091835.1 Leccinum ochraceum
TCAGCTTTCAAGGTCACGCTCTGCAGCAGATATACATGGTCAAGCATCGTCGATGGCCAATCCCCGGACCGGCTTCGAACCTGCTTTGGAACCACTTGCGGACGAACGCACACCAACGCCCGAACAAGTTCCTCCTTTGCCTCTGCCAGATCCACCTATCTCGTTAGAACAGTACGTTTCCTATCCTTGTTATGTTCTCTACTAAAGCCGGAACCGTCTAGGGTTATCGATGAGGGTGAAGTGTTTGAGCAACAGCGAGCCGAGTGGAAAAAGCAGGCTACGAGATCCATCGGGAACAAGCACACTCGCTCAGTCTCACGCGCGCGCTCCAAATCTCTCAGCGAGAGGCAGGCCCGTGGTCACCACTCTTCAGAGGGTAGCAAAGCTCAATTTTCACTCGAATTTCTTGCTGCCCGTACACTACTCGGAAGTCAAAGCACCATGCCGACCGTGCACGTCACCAGACCGAGCAATTCTTCATCCTATTCTAAAGCAAATTCGCACTCGCATTCACATTCAGCGTATTCTTACGCTCACAATTCCAACTCACACGGATACCCTCATCCTCTCTTGTGCCCGTTGTGCAGTTGCTCCTGCACGCTGCCGTTGCTGTTATGGACAGCAGCACAACGACACGGCGGTGTCGACCACGAACGCGACGCCAACGCTAATGAATGAATGATTTGAATGCGACGCGATGCCACAATGCGATGCCGACAATGCACGGCACGCGTGCGGTATTGAAATGGTCACGGGTACACGGGTAGGAAAATGCCAGCCTGTACGTAACGAGAAGGGGTATGGCAAGGATGCTGCAGGGATCGCAAGGGAAGCGATCGTGCACGGTCTGTTTTTCACGGGCGAGGTTTTTCACGGGCGAGGTCTTTAGCTAAGGCTGACCCCCTCGCTGATGAGGGCGTTTTACTGTACCTTTGTTCTCTACTGCACATACGATGACACATTTTTTTCGCAGCTCGTATCACAACCTTGCGTCTTCGGCCCCGACACACGTCCATTCCCGCCACTCGGCCACTCCCGATGTTGTTCAAGTTTTTACATACACATTCTGTATCTCTTTGATCAATTTTAATTGTTGTCGTGATGTCACAGGATGAGAAATTGAATCACAAGTTTTTCTGTCTTATGTGTGTCTGACTGTATTCCTGATCGTGGTTAGTATTCCTATCTAATGTGGATTTAGTTTTTATATACACACACTGATCACAATCTATTATATGATGTAGTTAGTTTTCCTAATCCATGCCTGGGCCTTTGTGTTTTGGCCGGAGACCAGCCAGCCTGTCACCAAATCAGGCATTTAGCCTATAACACAGTGTGATAGTTTAAAAACCACAAATATGTCTACATTTGGTAAATACAGAGAATATTTAAATAAGTATTCAAATATATCATATGATAACATGAACAAAACAGGTTAGCTGACACTTCTGTGTCACAATATCACGCAGCAGTTAGGCATGAAAAATTGTACAAGGCTATCCTAAGCTATTTGTAGATTAATAAAATTTGTACTAATTGGACTATGTTGCTAGCATGTTTACATGTGTAGCATGGGGCAATGCCTCTTGTGTCAACGTCTCAGACGATCCGCCCTATCGCTTTTGCACCCACCCTCCACTCCCTTGCGGTACCTTTCACAGCCACCGCTTCCGCCTCGACTCCCCGGGTTCCGGGTCCCTGAAGGCTATGGTGATAGCACTGCGAGGCGGTTTTCCCACCCGCCCTCGCAGCTCATCTCAGCCCAGGTCGGTCCGGAGCCGGGCAGCGCTGCGCGCTGTCGCCCACATTTCCCGTCGTCCTACTCTCGCTATCCACATTCCCCGCTCGTAGTACTCATCATTGGATTTGTACTCTCGTATACTACTGATAGTACAATCCACACCCTTTCTCGTTCCAGTCACAGTCCGACGCTCGGCCAAAGACTGTCGTCTGGCGACTCAAATAAACGTACTACTGTACGACGTTGGCTAGGTTCAAGAGGGATCGTGATCCCATCGTCCATGGCGTTGACAACCTGACTGAGTTTTCCGTCACTTGCGTGATGGCAAGTTCTTGAAGCATCATCGATTCGATCGACACACATGGCATTTCGAGCGCGGGCGCTGCTGTATGATTTTGCCGTCTCTCGAGGAGCGCCCACTTGTCGACGAACGTTGAGCGCTCGCTCGTCCCCCGCCTAGCCAACCTCGTCGTCGTGCTGCTGAAGAAGCTGAACTGATCGATCAAATACTTCTGTTTCCCTTTCCATGACTTTTTCTATCACACTTTCTTGATGGACTTCCAACGCATTGGTGGCCAGTATTATTCCCGCTACGAAATTACTGATAGTGAGTTTTGGGATTGAAACGGAAATAAATAAACATCGATGTGGGTCTTTGCAAGGCCCAGGCCCATAATCCGCCTTTGGTGACGCATGGATCGATGGTATGGAAAGAAACCCTGTTCCGATAACCTTCATTCACTGCTGCTTTGGCCAGGATCACTCACGCAGCATGACAACTCAATACATTCCTCGTTCATGTGGCATCTGTTATCAAATGGGTATCATACATTCGTCTTGGCCGGACTGGTTTCCTTTCGTGTTAGTGTGCGAGTTCAATTCATAGTGAGCGTGGTACTTGTTGAGATATCAGGAATAGATGGTCAGTAGAAATGCACATTCATCCGTTTAGTTCCCAGGCACTTGTAGTTTCGACTCTGCCTCTTCCCATTGCTGCAGACCACTGCTCAATCCTTCTACCCAATCCATACGTCGCCGAATTTCCTGTTTCATGGACTCCATTCCTTCCCGTTCATACGCACTGATCCCACTGGAGTCCAAATCGTCCTCTTTCCTCCCCCCGTCATAGAATCCAGGTTCCATGAAGGAGTAAATCCATCCAGTCGAAAACGAGAGCTTCGCTACCTCACGTGCGATCGGGAAGCGGACCTCTTCATAAATGCGAAGGACATCCGGAATGCGAGACAACGATGTCAGGGGATGTGCAATGAGCCTGCCAAGCACAAATGCATCCTGGACCAATTTAAACTACCACCGAAAGGCTCCATATGGATATAATGGATCCGAGCGCACCTCAATCGCTTGACCCGCACCAGCACCGAAATGAGGCGTCATGGCATGACACTGAGAATGCATCTGTCAGCAACAGAACCATGCCTGTGGCCTGAGGAAGGCGCACCGCATCTCCGATAAGGGCAACCCTTTTTGTTGCGCAGAATGGGAGTGGTTTCGCGACGTGCAGGGCCCACTTGGACGGCCGTTCGAAGAACTGTGTCGCCTGTTCAGGCCGGTGCCGTGGGGTGTACACCAAGATTGTCGGAAAGACTCACCTTTATCACTGTCCTCGGGTCAGACTCGAAATTGTCAAACAATCCAGCCAGCTCGTCACGACTTGCGTCGGATACCCAGTGTCCTTCGTAGCGTGTGTCCGTCAAACTCGGATCGCAGACAATAGCAGCGCAATTGATCATAGTCCCATTAGCAACGGGATAGGTGATCAAGGACTACGAATAGTGAAATACTTAGATATGAACAAAGGGAGTCCGAAACATGCTTACCCTGCCTTTGCCATGATACTGTCACCCCAGAAAATCAGACCTGACTTTGGGCGCATGTACGTTGCTTAGTACTCACTGATGCCATCTCCCTTAGAGATAGATTCTCTGGGTTTTCCCTCTTCAACGTCTCTGCAGGAAATAGGCACCGGTAAATTGTCATCCCTGTGAACGTTGCTTCTATGTATTGTTTGAGATCTGTCCTGTTTCCATCACTCTGGTCCGCTGATGCTGCTTCGAAAAACGTCTTGCGCACTGCTGAACGAATTCCATCGGCTCCAACGAGAATGTCTGTGGTCGCACTAGTTCCATCCGCAAACCCAAGTTTGATAGGCGACGTGATGTATCCATCCTGTTGCTCTGGTTCGGTATAAACAAGAAGCCGCTTTCCCAAATGCACTGTACACGAGGCGGGGAGGTGCTTCTCCAGGATGGTTAACATTTGCTGACGATGCATTGCGGAGGTGGTATCTTCTCCCTTGCATAAAAACAGGTCACCAATGGAAAAGGACAGATACGTACGGAGGTGGGTTCTCTGGTTCCAGAAATATCCGCCCTCGCGAATGTCCGATCGTCTCAAAATGGGACCTAACATGGAGATCAGAGCTAAAATCAACACGTTCGAATATCACGTCCCTCACCAAAATTGCTTGAAATCTGTTTGAATTCGTTGAGTCCAAGCTCCATCAAGACCTCGTGCCTCCGTAAAACGATTCCTACGCCGGCAGTCTTGATAGAGTCGTGTGCTTCATATATATCAATGGGTATAGAAGGGTCATATTTTCCAATCGTAATTGCGAGGACGAGACCACCAATGCCAGCGCCACTGGAGGTAACAGTCAGTGGTGGGTTTGGAAAACAGGTGAAAAAACAGCTGCGCACCAGATAGCAACGCGGAACTTGACTCCCGACTCGGAGGACGAGAGTAATGCAGACATATACTACCAGAGAGATAGAGAGATGATATCCGATCTAACAAAGCCTACCATCACTCTATATACCTTGTCCAATAGGAAGCGCGGACTCCGCCGAGTCATTAGATATCACTTTGCCCGGTCGACACGCAGGAGATTTACGTGATTCTGATTAGAAGACTGGGGCTCGTTTCAGTGCAATGATGCGATTAAAACGCGGCTTACCTGAGGTATTTGAGCTAATGGACGCCCATGATGATGGGCCACAGCCAGTGGCAAGCCACGGATCAAAAGAAGGACTCTAGGAGGGTACATGATAAAAATAGACAATCACCAACAAGTTCGTGTTCCGAGTCTCGTCATCGTAGCGATTGATATTTTGAGTATCGATCGCTACGATGCCGCGTGAGGTGTAGCGTGTAGCGAGCGCGGATGGGATTATGGATATAGGCGAAATGCTGCCGGGTCCGTCGAGCGAGCTGCTTACTCAGGGAGGGGGGCCTGTTCATGCATGTAGTAGCGCAGCTTGACCCCCAAAGGAAGGAGGCAGGTTCGGGTTACTTCAGCAGACGAGTAGGCGAGTCTTCGAGGAGGCCCTAGTAGTGAATGATATGTAGAGGCGTGGTTAGCGGTGGTAGAGGTCCTCGTATGGCCATATGGTCAGGCTTTGTCGTAGGTCGTCCTCTGATCCAATCGGCCGCCTCTCCAATTGTTAGAACCAGTGGACAAAGTGGTGGACGCAGAAAAGGAGAAATATTTCCCCTACCCCTCCAGGTATGGTTGGAGTGCCGAGGAGAAAAGAATTGCTGTATGACATATTGGTAGATGGGTCCTCTTACCCAGATGTATTCTACCTACATGTGATGAAAGCCATGTCAGCGAGTAACTTTGCTGAATATGGAGTAGCATACCTCTCTCGCAAAGGTAATGACTGAGAATGAAAACTGAGAACACTTGAATTGGGGGGTCAATACAAAACTCGCCATAATCATATACCATAACTGTGAGGATAGCAACTGTGACGTTGTTGTGATATGGATCTTCTGAGAGCAGGGATAAACATACGAAATCCATAGTTATTCCGGATCTGGAGTTTCGCCTGCAGCTGAGATGTCATGATCTTAATAGCCGATTTTCAAGGGACAAGCGCGAATTCACAGAAAGGAAGAAGGTGGAAGGACCGCAAACGGCGACGGAAGGGAGCATGGTCGTATTTATGAGAGGACGTCTATCAATTCACGTTGTTGGTTTTGGGATGGAAGCATCGTTTCTGTTGCAAAAGAATTGATTTGCTGAAAGGGTCATCGCACATTTCGTGTTATATGGGCGTTTGAAGTGCCGGCGGAGCGTTGTGAAGATGCGGAGAACAAGGGCAACCCTGATATCGGATTTCTAGGGGCCAACCTAGTGTTCAGAGAGGAAGGTAACTCCTCGGATATCATGTGCATCATCATGATCTGGAGTGCCATTGACCATCGATGCCGCACTTGAGGTTGCCACAAGGCAAAACGGATGGTCACATGGCATTGCCACGTGTCTGTGTTTGGCAAAAGCTTCGGAAATCAACTACTTATTCTCTTCGTCCCCGAGAATGGCAAAAAAAAAGAAAGGCAGTCGACGCCTCGCCCGCCCAAATGACCGGCGCCGGACATCTCTGACCACGTTCTCGGCGTTCAACGATTCCGCGTTGCGCTATCATATCGATCCGCCTCGTGGGGCCGATGTCGGATATCGCTACTAGTATGACAGGTGGATCAGATGACCTGACGTTGAACGTGGACGGTTCGATGTGCTCGTTGAATCGATCATGACCGGTGACCAAACGGGATTCTTTGTCATCGTTTCATAGTTGTTTACACTCTTGCGAGAGAGTTCCGATATGGGAGGATTCACGACAACGTACGTCCAGATTTATCCTCACATCTATGATAGCCGTTCATATACATAAATACAGGCATGCCAGACTAGAGATTATGCTTCAGCGCCATCATGCATCATCCTTGTACTTCGCCCTCCCCATTACGCAGGCAGTTGACAATGCCCCCCACACTCCAGTGACTCCACACATCCCGCGCTGAGATTGACGAACCACATCGTCCGTCGACCAGCGGTATCCACAGCTAGAGAGAAGACCTTGCGAGGTTACCAGTACCTCAAGTCCCGAGAAGGTGCCACTGTTCTACGTTCCCCTACTCCGGCCCTCCCCTCTATACAACCTCGATCTCCATCGATTCCACATTGTTCGCGTCCTCGTCCTCGACCTCTCTACCTTCCACGACATCTCCGAACTCGATCGTCGTCAAGCAATGCGCTGACATTACACCCGACAGACCGAACCCGGTGTCGATCCCGTGCCCGTGCCCACATTGAAGATCTTGCGCATACAATTCGCGTATGCTGATCGTAAATCGAGGGGTGAGGATATACACGGGCACAAATTCTGCAAGAACCAAAAGGATCTGAGACCATTCATCTTGTGGACTTGGGAACATATAGACGAGGTCATAGATGAAAAATCTATGACAGGTATTTGCTGTTAGCTCAGCACGGGGCGCCGAATGAAAGAGCAAATGAGGACTAACGCAATGAAGTACAGGATGCCCTGGCGTACAAGTAGGGTCACGTATCGATTGAGTTGCCACTGCTTTGTGACACGATACATTTCGAGTGACTGTCTCACAAACTGGACGCTGATCAGCAGACAAGACACGCTAGTATGTATCATATGTGTGATCAAAAATACCCATGTCCCGATGAGTGCAAGTGGGGCTCGGTACATCAATACACACTCTGAAAATCCCAATATTTGGGATGCCTGCACTGTAGGGTTCAAGCAAGCGATATGTGGAAAGAGGGCTGATCAGTATAGCATGCAATATATGCAGCGAAGTATCCACAAACTTGAATAAATCCTTGTATCGCTTTCAAGAGCACATGTGACGATGGTGGCCACCATGACCACGAAATATGATATGAGAAGCGTAATGAGGATCACCCTCGATTGATTGCACATTGCCCATGTGCGGAGGATCATTACCGCTGCAGTTATCGGCTTTGTTAGCCTCTTCTGAACAACGCAGAAACATACCATCAGCTGCACAGAAAAAGCAAACATATGTCCAATGATGTATAAGTTCCAGTGTATTGCCTTGAAACCGTCAACAATCAGGCACTACTAGACCTTTGAATGGGTGTTCGTACAACTATTGGATAAACATCAGCCAAGTTTCAAAGACGCTGAAAGGAAGGCCTGAGTATTTACTTCTATGAGGAGTCATTTAGGACACGTATGGTCAATCACGATGGCCATCTGTGTCAGCGGAAAGAAAAATACCATTGTGCCAATGAGGCCCGTGGAAACTTAATGTAGGGTCATAATTGTAAGCATTCTCAGATTTTCAATGGCACACATACTAAGGCAATATGTTCTTACAATTCATTCGCAGTTAGTATGAAGCTTCTCGATCAGTACAACGAACTCACATTATGGAACAGAGGCCAGAATAACGGATCTACAGGGAAAATGTTGAGCCCACTATGATGATGTGCTGGAAAGCTGGTATGCACGAAGATGAATAAAGTCGTCACCCAGGTCCAAGGCTTGTTCTAGGATCTTCTCAGGGTGTGTGACATATTGGCAGATGGGTCTTCTTACCCAGATGTATTCTACCTGTATGTGATGAAAGCCATGTCAGCGAGTGACCTTGCTGGAGAATATGGAGTATCATACCTCTCTCGCAAAGGTAATGACTGAGAATGAAAACTGAGCTGAGAACACTTCAAGTTGAATTGGAGGGTCAATAAAAAAACTCGCCATAATCATATACCACAACTGTGAGGATAGCAACTGTGACATTGTTGTGATATGGATCTCCTGAGAGCAGGGATAAACATACGGGATTCATAGTTACTCAGCTGGAATGTCTGGACTTCCCTCTGCTGCTGAGATGACATGATCTTAGTGGCCGATTTTCAAGGGACAAGCGCGAATTCAACAGGAAGGAAGAAGGTGGAAGGACCGCAAACGGCGACGGAAGGGAGCATGCCCGTATTTATGAGAGGGCGTCTATCAGTTCACGTTGTTGGTTCTGGGATGGAAGCATCGTTTCCGTTGCAAAAGACGCCATGAATTAATTCGTTGAAAGGGTCACCGCACATTCCGTGAAATATGGGCGTTTGAAGTGCCGGTGGAGCTTCAAGTGTGAAGATGCGGAGACCAAGGGCAACCCTGATATCGGATTGCTAGTGGCCAACCTAATGTTCAAAGAGGAAGGTATATCATGTGCATCATGATCTGGAGTGCCATTGATCATGGATGCGCATCCGCCGACATGTCACATCTTGCCAGAAGGCAAAACGGATGGTCAAGGAAGGTCACGTGCCGTTCATGCCACGATCGGACCTCCGATTGAGGCGACATCGATATCAAGCACTCCATACTGACGCATGCTTTTACAAAGGAACACCTGCGCTCAATTGCCATGCCCACTGAATGCCGCCCTGTCGTGTTGCATCAAGGTATGAACTGTGTCACATATGTAATACTATCGACGACACTCCTGCCAGTTTAACCTGATGGTCCACACCGACTCGAACGAAGCAAAGATCCGGTCCGGTCCCTCCAAGCGTCTCTGCAGACGAGTCAAGTCCACGATCCTGCTCCGACGACCAAGCTCTTCCGGCTGATATGATAGATGGAGGTGAGGTCCACGAGGGAGACGGACGAGCCGGTGGGCGATAACGTCGCATACTCTCGGATCACCGACAAATGGCCTTGGAAAAAATGTCGGCGCTCTACATGAAAAATATACAATGTATCGAAATAGAAACCTTTCTTCTTCCTTGCACGGGGAAGTGGAGTCGACCGAGATTGACTTTAGGTAAGTAAACATCTCGAGTCTCCAATAATAATACAGTACAATGCTATCGAGCGCGCTCTCGACCTTTTCTTTTGCCAGTGATGACATATATACCTCGTTCTGATCTTACTCGAAACAAGAACCTGGCCTACACGAGGAACGCTCAGACGTAGGGAACAGGTTGGTTTCAAGCAGGGCCCTAGTAGCATCTCCTGGCAGACGTACAGGTGGCATCTTTTACCTACCCCCATCCGTGTCTGACGGGTGCCACCAAGATGGTCGTGTGCCTCAGACAGTGCTGAAACACGACCGTGAAGGCCCAGAGACTACCGGGGTACCGGCGTGAATCACAGGAGTGCAGTTCTGTTACGTAGTAAGGCACGAGCGCAGTACCAGAACTTTGTCTTCGGCCGTGCGAAAGGAAAGTGGCGCCATTGCTCTTTCCTTTCGCCCTCATCACCGCTTTGGGCTTCTGCATCGTCAACGTCTCAGACGATCCGCCCTATCGCTTTTGCATTCTTTTTATCGATTCCTACTGTCCTTACTCAATTTCAGCTTTCGTACCAGCACGTCTCTTCTTTTCTTTTCACCCTTTTTTCGCCACTTCACAGAATGGCTGACCCCAACTTCGAGGAAGTCCCCGACTTCACAGACCAGGAATATGAAGACATCCGCGAAGCTATCAGAATGGCCAATGGTGATGACCCGGAACACATCACTGCCCGCCTCACCGCCGCTTGGCAAGCAGGTCACGCTAGACGCATCACTGCGTGGAACCTCCGCAAAGCCGCGGAGACTCGCGAAGCTGAGGAAATGGAGCAACATCAGGAAAAAGGATTTTTGTCTGTAGCACTACCGTACTACAAAATACTATATAGTAATTGCTTACGAATTGTGTTTCTAAGTAGAAAACTGTAGCCTACCATAACATCATCCAATAAAAAGGTTCCTATATAGCAATGCAAGCAGAATAAAAAAACCACGTAGCCTACGTGGTTTTTTTATTCTGCTTACATTGCTATAGTAGCAACCTTTTTATCGGACAGTGTTATGTAGCACGATGCAATAATGAGGCATATTATATAGTAGTCACCATAAAAAAAAAAACCACGTAGTACTACTACTACTACCAAACGCGTACACGATCATAGCCGAATGCGCGATCCGCAACAATTTTTGCAAAAATTCCAGGACTTGTCACGGTACGGATACTGCTGACAACTGTCAGTCACGATCGACAGCGCGAACGCTAACCCTACATTCTGCTTTTCCTTGCCCCCTTCCTTCCCTTCCTCCTCTTCCCCTCCCTTTGGTCCATGTCGCGTTGTCGTGGTGGTCATTTTCGTCGGTCGAACGGTCACATCCGATCGCCGGGGACGATCCACGAGCGGATCGGAGCAGTCGGAAACCATGCCTTAAGCCGCTGCAATAGTAGGACGAGGACCGAGGGCCCGGAACTACACGCGCATGTCCGTGTGGACCCGTCGAGGTGGGAGGGGTGGGCAAATGTGTTGGCAGCGTCGCAGATGACCTTTGAGGTGAGCATGAATGCTGATATGAAGAGACGGTGGCCTGACGATCCCTAAAGCGGTCGGAAACCACGCCTTGAGCCGCTGCAACAGGACGAGGACCGAGGGGGACCTACACATGCGCATGTCTGTGTGGATCCGTTTCGGAGGTGGGAGGGGTGGGCAAATGCGTCGGCAGCGTCGCAGATGACCTTTGAGGTGAGCATGAATGTTGATATGAAGAGACGGTGGCCTTGACAATCCCTAAAGCAGTCGGAAACCGCACCTTGAGCCGCTGCAACAGGACGAGGACCAAGGGGGACCTACACGCGCATGTCCGTTTGGACCCTTTAAGGTGGGAGGGGCGGTGGGCAAACGTCGCAGATGACCTTTGAGGTGAGCATGAATGCTGATTTGAAGAGACGGTAGCCTTGACGATCCCTAAAGCGGTCGGAAACCGCGCCTTGAGCCACTGGCACTGCAACAGGACGAGGACCGAGGGGGACCTACACGCGCATGTCCGTGTGGACCCGTCGAGGTGGGAGGGGTGGGCAAATGCGTTGGCAGCGTCGCAGATGACCTTTGAGGTGAGCATGAATGCTGATATGAAGAGACGGTGGCCTGACGATCCCTAAAGCGGTCGGAAACCACGCCTTGAGCCGCTGCAACAGGACGAGGACTGAGGGGGACCGTAGTACACACGCATGTCCGTTTGGACCCTTTGAGGTGGGAGGGGTAGGCAAATGCGTTGGCAGTGTCGCAGATGACCTTTGAGGTGAGCATGAATGCTGATATGAAGAGACGGTGGCCTGACGATCCCTAAAGCGGTCGGAAACTGCGCCTTGAGCCGCTGTAACAGGACGAGGACCGAGGGGGACCTACACGTGCATGTCCGTTTGGACCCTTTAAGGTGGGAGGTGGGCAAACGTCGCAGATGACCTTTGAGGTGAGCATGAATGCTGATATGAAGAGACGGTGGCCTTGGAGATCCCTAAAGCGGTCGGAAACCGTGCCTTGAGCCGCTGCAACAGGACGAGGACGGATAAAAACAACAAACCTCACTACCCGCCCGCCTGACCGCCTGCCCGACCGACCGCTCTTCCACACCATCGATATACGTGCATGCTCATCCGGCCCTACCATGCAACCTGTACCGTTCAAACGTGCGAAGGTCAATATATTTATTGAGATAAAAATGTTGAGCCTCCGCTAATGCGTGACCACGAATCCATTGAGGGTTGACGGCACCACGGGGGAACGAAGGGATCAGATGGCATTGTTGTACAATGCGATTGACGGGTATGATCTCCGCATTCGGACTCCTCTGCCTCGTCGAGCGGCTGAGGCGAAACATTCCGATGTTGCGATCATATGTTTGCATGGGCTTGAACCAATGAACATAGGCGAGCGGGTGAGGATACGCGCCGAGATGTGCAGGGAGCTTGAAGATAACGCGCACTTCTGCCACGCGCAGACCTTGTAATGTAGTGAACCCCGCTCCGAGTCAGTTGAAAAGCAACGAGCAGTACAATAAATTACTCACTATGTAGTGTATCTGGATGCTGGCACGAATCTGCATGATCCATCACCAGGACCGTGTCAAATCTGGCTAACGTGGGCGGTTTCCGGATGCCATTAGAGCGTGGCGGCTGTGCATGGATTCTCGAGCGGTCCTTAGCTGGTATAATTTCACTGGGCGCTAGTAAGAGTACTAGATTAGTAAAGACGTCAAAGCGATCGTGAATCGTCGGCTCGAATTGGTTTTCATGGGACAATGTCCCTAGAAAAGCTTTGAAGGCGGTGAGGAAGGATACAGCTCCGTGAAACTGCTCTAAATATTGCACTGTTTTTTGGGGGAGGTGAGGTTTTAGGGCGATGCGGTATGGAATATGATTGGCTGGCGTGAATGCATCGACAGAGGGCGCGCGATGCAAAACCTCGTCGCTCTCGGATTCACTTGAGTGGTCAACATTATCAGTCATACTACCATTGCGCCACAAAATATATTGGTCGAACCAAATGACCGCTTCTTGGCGTTGCAGCCATTTGGTCATTTGGATCGTGTAGTCTTTCCGGTTGCTAGCGGCGTATGCTTTCTTTGCAAAATCAATGTGAAGACGTTCGGAGTTTTCGGTATTGAACCCATCCAAGCTGCCAAGGTTCTTGATGGTCTCAACGTAGTGGAGGAGCGAGTGGATCTTCGGGATGTTGAAGTGTTCACGAAGACCTAACTCGACAAAGACGTCTTTGTCCGTATGAAAGTCGTCCAAAGCTTTCTGCAACGCAGTGAGGGTTTCATCCGTGTGAGACTGGTACTGTGCCAGATAGATAAAATTGATGAGACTGGAAGCGGCACGCAGAACACGGGGCTCAGCACTGATACCAATCAAACCACCAATGAATACACGCTCGAGTTGCTTGTGGTCAGTGCCAGTCCACTGTCTGATCTTCGAGATGCCTTGATTGAAGTGTCGAAGGCCCGGGAAGATGGGCATCGAACGAAAGCGGTTGTCGAATTCGACCAGACCAGCAAGGGCAGAGCACCATTTTTTCAAGTGGTCCTTGAAGACGCCTTGGTGAAGCTGGTGCAGGATGTCGGAGGAGATGCAGGCAAAGATGTCGGTGTGAGGAAGGTCAGCCCAGAAGGGCGAGAAAACGGGCCGAAGGCCCTCAGCGATGAACTCCGGGGGGTACTGGTCGGTGGCCTGAGCGTGAAGGGTCTGTTTGGTTTGTGTTTGGTTGCGGAGAGTGAATGTGTCGTTTGCGCCTCGTTGGTTTGCACGCACAAGGCATTTCGGACAGCGATTCTCAGTGCAGCAACCCACAAGACATTGTTCGGGGTGGTCTCCGATGTACGCGGCGAGGATTGGAAAGACTCGTCGAACATTTCCATCGGCACACACCATCTCGACGCCATTTCGGCCCGCAGCCACGAGAGGCTGAAGCAGTAGCTTCATGCAATAATGAAAAAGGCGGTAGCCTGCAATGGAGTTGTCCTCGAAGGAAGCGAGCTTCGAGACTGGCAGGTAACCTAGCAAAACAGTTCCATGCCGGGATGGCTCACGACGGACTTTCTTGGACAGATTACCAATGCTGAGATAGACGGGCCACGCGGTCTTGTCACCCTTGAAACGAGAGAGTTCAGTCTTGTCTGATGCTACAATCACTGGTGCAACGGTAGCACCGGATGGCAAACGTTCCTTCAAACGGGTTAGGTATGTATTTGTGACAACATAAATGGACTTCTTACCTGCGTTTTCCACCACCAGTCCCCCGTCCACATCTCGTCGTATCGGCGGGTTTGTCCTTCCTGGTCCACATAAACCTTCTCCGGTGCGTAGGCCATACTGCCATCGAACGAAGGGTTGCTTATTAACTCTCGGATGCAGGCAACGGGATCTCTCATCCACATTTGAAGCTCCTCTGACTCGGTGTTGCCACCAAGTTGGCCATCCGGGGTATCCGAGTCACTTTCGGTCGGATCGAGATCACCGTGCGTTCGAATGGTTTGGCACGTCCATTCCGGGCCGGTAGGCAACTGATCGATTAGCTTCAAGAACTTATAGTTGCTGCTAAACGTCGGACGAGTTCGTTTCTGTGTCTGCCCAAGGTAATTTTAGTCCCTGTCAGGTCAACGTGTGATCTACGACTCACGATAGGAAGCTTCAGGAACTCGTCGGTCTCGCGCTGGTTCATATTTTTGATCAGCCACTGCGCCAGTCCCCACTCATCGTGATCTGCAAATGGAGCGTATGTATCTTTTTCCATGCTGTCTTGACTCATCTTCATCCGCTCAAAAGAAGTCAGATCGGTGCCAAGAATGTCGGCCACAGCACTGTGCGAGCAAAATTCGTCGGCAAACCGGGGAAACGAGGGTTTACTACCTCCGCTCGCTTCAAGTTCTATATCGTCCAACTGGTCGACCTCATACGACGCGTGAGTGTGGCATCCTTCCCTCTCGGTTGCTGAGCCACGGTCCCGAGATTCAGTATGCGCGGCTGTCCGTGTTCGTTCAGCATCAGCATCAAGCCGCAAAAGTTCTGAATAGCATTGCTGGGACTGCCCAGTGTGTCGGCGCAAAGCTCCGACCGTCGGAAAGGTTTGTCTACAATGCTTGCACAAGTTGTGCTGACGCTGAGTCCTTTGGGGAGGCATGTCACACTGGCAGGTGCGGGGAGGTAATTCAGAGTGGGGCGTGCAGCGAAGGCCTCTGGCAAAACTCAGCACGCTTGTACATTTGAAAGCTGTACTTGGCCTCGTCGGACCTTGCCTGTCACGCCCATTTGCATTAGATCAAAACGAGACCTGTGCTGCTATCACATGGACTGTTCAAACTATGGTTAGACTAGTTTTTGCTGCGTCCCTTACATTCCCGTCGGAGGTGAGGTGTTTTCGCGCACAATGACCCTGCCGCTTCATCCTTGCGCCCTTCAGACTGGTTGCTTCGAAATGCATCCCTTGGAGCGATCAACTTTCGTGCCATGCCAACAGATCCAAGCAAGGTCCTCATCAGAGGTGAGTCTGGTAGTTCCATGTACAATGACCCTCGACTTAATGGTGTTTCCATTATATAGCCTGTTCAAGCTTACAGTTAGACTGGTTTTTGCTGCGCGGCGCCCTACATTCCTGTCGCAGGTGAGGTCTTTTCGCGCACAATGACCCTGCCGCTTCATCCTTACACCCTTCAGATCCGTTGCTTCGAACTGCAACCCTTGGAACGATCGACGTTCGTGCCATGCCAACAAATTCAAGCAAGGTCCCCGCATTTACCCAGCAGCCATTCCGGGTCAGTAACGACATATTTAAAGAATGATTTCTCATATCTTGCCTTCCAGTTTTTCGCCACTCTTTTGTCGCTTTCAACTCGGAGCCTTTCGACTCCATCCAAGTCGCTCACTGCCGTTTACTTACACTCCTTCCTTATCACTTCGTCTTTTTGTGTCTCGTTCATCTCTTGACCTTTCTTTGACTCCTTTGATCGTCTCATTTCTGCTACCCGTTACTGACCTTGTTTCCCATTTCTTTCTACTACGCACTTTCTTACCCCATTACATCTAATCCGTCATGGTCGAGGTTATTGATCAAATTCCGGCGCACGCAGGATCTTTGTCCGGCGACCGTGGCGCTCGTGTCCGTCGTCCGACCGAAAAGGTTCAGGCCATGCGGGGTGAGTGGGATTGCCTATTGTATCGTTTCACCATTGATCGTTCAGCAGAGGAACTTGAGCAGGAAAAGACTGCTCATGAACAACAGACGCTTGCCAAGGCCAAAAAGCGTGTGGTGCGTTCACGCAAGCGTGACCAAGCTGCCAAGGCGGCTCAACAGGATCCCCTCAAGGCCCAATCTACGCCAGCTCAAGGCCCGGGTATGGCAGACATCGTCCCAACTGTGGTCGACAACGCGGTAAGTCTCGGTTATTTGTTATTATTCGCTCCATGTACTAGCTGCATTTTTTATATAGTTCTCGTCTCGTCCAGCTGGTGGTCATGGTGCTACTACCTTGGCCCGCACGAACCTTCCGAACCCACCACTTGTCGCACGTAAGGGTGTTATCCCACCGAACGCGGGCAAAAAAATCGAGGTAGTATCTACTACACGCATTTGCTTCCCTTGCCGTGACTAACTTAGTATCGGGACAGCTCCGAGTCCCGCCGCCGCCGCCGCCATCCATGCGCCCTCGTGAGGGCCCGAAACCGTTGCGCCGAACTGAGACATATCTCGACACTGGCAACCCTACTAGCACTCAACTTGAAACCACTCACGTCACCGTGCGCAAAAGGGCTTGTAAGCCCACACCCGATCCCGGACAGGAAACAGAGTAAGCCACCAATATCACATCAGACGACTAGTACGTTGACTCGAGTTCCAGGATCGACACCGAAGACGATGGCAATGACCGTCTCGCTGCTCAGGCACCCACAAGAAAGCGAGTCCACCGGGTCATCGAGAGCGATGATGATGATGATGCCAGTGGACTCTTACCGGTGGTGACCAGGGGTAAACGCCCAATGACGAGTCGGACTCGGACTGACACGCCGTCTGCCGTTACAGTGCCGACCCAACCCCCAGTTCTGGATCTCGGCGGCTCGGGAGGCAGTGGCCCAGGCCGCAACCCTCCGCCGGTTGATCCGAGTCTGAATCCTCGTCCAAGGGCTGCAAACTATGATGCCGCCACACGTCGCGTCCTTGACGTCGCGATCGAATTTTATCATGCTGACATGTTGAGGGAGATGCCTTTCCCTCCGCCACATATAGAAATCCAGTGGGCCAAGGCAGCTTGGACTGCGAGCTGTGACTACTATGGGACTTGTGTCGAGCATGACCCGGTTCTTCTCAAGCTGGCGCGTAAGTTTATTTGTCTAATATGACATGAACTAATGATCACTCAGATCAAGGCACGAGGTTCGCACCTGCGCGGACAATTCAAAACAAAAGCACGCAACGCTGTTGCGTCAACATTCGGATTCGAATTGAGCACCAGTCTTATAGTAAAGGAGTCGAACCGCACGCTCCTTATAGAGCTCAAGACGCAATCGGCATACATGTATCAGGTATATCTATTCACTCTAAGATGTGACCTACTTGACGGCCGTTGTGACCTTCAGCAATTCCACCCGCCGCTCTCCGGTCTGTATAAAAACCGGGCGGTTCAACAAATCATCAACGAAGTGTTGTTCAAGAACAAAACTGCCGAAGGCGTCAAATGGCCCGAATATTATCAGCCCATTCCTATTCCGGCATACGCTCTCGCGCTGACGGCGGTAAGTGATTGAGTGTCGCTATCACACCGTGAAGTCATCTGACACTTACTAATGACTAGTTGGAGTGTGCGCTTGATGAATGGGCAACCGGATCGCGTGAACGGATCTCATTTACTGAAGACGCGTATGCACCAATGTACAACATTCACCTGGACAACCTTGAATTCTTCCACAAGAAAACTCAGACCTTAAACATCCTGCCAATGATCCTGAGGCAGGCTTATGATCTCGGACGGTGATTAAATATTAAACTTACATATTTGCTTACTCGAGTAATGAGTTACAGGTTGCACGCGGGCGTCACAATCCCACAGCATTGGAACAGCTCGGTCATCATAACCCCTACGGTGATCGAGGATGCTATCAACGAGTTCGAGGTGTTCGATCCAGGTATGGATGAGATTCAGGATGACGGTACGTTGGGGGATGATGAGACTGATCATTCGGGCGCACACTACTCGGATATGGACTGGCCGGATGAGGTTGAAGGTTCGGGGGATGATGAGGAACAGGAAGACTACAGTGAATAGTCACTGGTGATGTCGTTTGTTGTCTTGGTTGGGTTTGGGGTGGGTCGGGTGCTGGGTCAGGCGGGGATTGGGTCGGGCGCGGGTTTGATCGGTTGGGTCACGGTGGACATTTATAATTGATACCAATTGCACTATAGCTGCTACGGGTAGTTACTATACAGTTCTATATAGCTGCACTACCAGACAATAAGTATGTGCTACAGTGCTACAGTTGTGTGACTCAGGCGTGCTACCACGGCTACGAGAAGCTATATCGTTCGACAGTAGCTTTTACTAGACAATAATACACGTGCTACAAAGCCTACAATTGGCTATGGTAGAATTGTGTCAAGTCGAAGCTACTATATATTAGGGACTACTCGACAGCGACTACATTAACTACTCGGACTATATTGTACTATATATATTTTTTCTTTTTGCAGATGAACAACAGCAGCAACAACAGATCCAGGAGGACCAAGCTGCTGCAGATGAAGCTGAGCGCACCCGCCTAGACGCAGAAAGCAAGAAACCCAAGATGAACGTGTTCGCGCCCGGTTCCACCACGCCGGACGTCCTCTCGCTTCCTCCGTCCCAATTCGCCTTACAGAAGCTAAACACGTTCGACTTCGTCGAACTGTGGTACTTCTCCCTCCCAGGCCGAACGGACGCTGCGAAGTACAGCAACAGATCCCAAGCGGAGGACACCTACGGCATATCCAAGGTCGACGACCACCTGACGGTTCGCTCCATTGCGTCCGTCCGGGCCTCTAAGAACGTCCTTCCTGACTACGACCTCTCCTTCTTCGACTTCCTTCAGGCAAAGAACACCTTCCTTGAGTACGCCAAGAAAGCTGACTGGCCGCGCTCGAACTTGGACGCGCTCGCCAAGTTCTTCTGGTACCTCGAAACGCACCCGCTCCTCCAGGTCCCCATGGGACAACGAACCATTCTCACATACGCCGCCCACGTCCGTTACGACTGGCACCGCGAGCTAAAAGCAGGCAGAGGCTATGACCTATCCGTCATCAACGCCCACCTCCTAAGCTCCATCTCGGACGAGATCCGAGCCCTCGACGACCAGCAAACCAAGTCGCAGGCAAGTCTCCCCCCCCGTTAAAGCTATCGTATTCAATACTAACGCTTTCCCCCCCTTTCCTACCCCTACCCATACCTTTTAACGCCCTCGTCTGGCCCTCCACCCACTCCCTACTCCCCTCCGCTCCCTACTCCCCTTCGCTCCCTACTCCCCTCGCACCCCCA
>JBBPPE010000266.1:0-19387 GCA_038091835.1 Leccinum ochraceum
TTGAATTGCACTTAAGTGCTCGTCCGGGCCTGGCACCCACCCACCACGCCCTGCCTCCAGCTCCGATTCCGGCTCCTCGCAACCACCGCTAGTCTTTCCCTCTTCCACAACGTTCTCTTCGTCTCATTTCTTGTTCTCCTTCTTTTCTTACCAGACCATGTTGATGAATCAGATTCTCGACTCATCCAATCCGCCGTACAGCCTAGACAAACTCTCACATCCACTCAAACGCTCAACTTCTGTCGCATCTCTTCCGACCCCTCCACGAACCTTCCACAAACGCTCGCGATCGAGCGCGCGTTCATCTGGCGTCCCCGGTCATGGATCAAACGTGACGAGGCGCATCTGTTAAGAAACAAGCTGTTGGCTATGCCATATCAATGTCCAGAATCGCATGGTAAACTATAGGATTGGTAGAAAAGTATTGATATTGACTGACATGATGGTGGTATTGTAGACATCTAGAGAATTCGTGAACCCTTCAATGGTGTCGACCACATTACTCAAATGGAATCCATGGACGATCGATTTGTCTCGTCCCATCTATGAGAAGGGTGTACAAGAAGGAGCTGCATCTGCTTTTATCGGTAAGATTCTCTCCGAGGGAAACAAAATTTACAATAATACGTCGTGCATACAGGCGGTACACAAACGGTCTGTGGTGAACTCCATGGTACGAGGGATACATTTCTCACAAGATCCGCAGACGAGTTCGGTATTGGGCATTTTCACGCTTGCAATGGCTGAGAACCCGCATTCGTGGAAACGTGCTCAGGCAGAAATCGACGTCGCCATAGGCACAGACAGATTGCCAGAGTTTGAGGACAAAGAGAGCTTGTCGTTCGTGGAAGCCATCCTGCGAGAGACGTTGAGATGGAGGCCCGTTGCACCCTTGTGTACGTGCTCGTGCTCGGAAGCAAGGCTTTATTTTCTATTTACATAGAGGATGATCTCCTGAAGGCATTCCGCATGCGGTCACTGGCACGTGGAGCGATGTTTATAATGGTTACTATATCCCCACAGGTATGATTTCGCTGCGTATTCTTGTATTCACTTCTAAACACATTTTGTTAGGGGCAACCGTCTTCGCAAACGGTTGGTAAGTCATGCACTTGACACGACGATGAACCTCAGGGCATCGTCATTCACCACCTAACCTGCAGGGCAATGTCACGAGACGAAGTTCGAAATCCGGACGCAGAGAAATTCAAGCCAGAGATTCTTGAATGCAGACGACCTGGGCGACTTCGTATTCGTATTTGGCAGGCGATCCGAGTCTTGTCCAGGTACGTGATGCATCGACAACCTCGACTGTCTGGCTCATGCAGGAGCTTTTTCATCGTCTTACCAGGGCGGCACACGGGACTCGCTTCCATCTGGTGCACGATCGCCACCATGTTGGCGACGCTCGATTTCAACCTAGCGAAAGATGCGAACGGGAAAGAGATCACTTTCACACCAACGTACGTGAACGGAGTGACGCAGTGAGTCGGGATAGCTCGTGTTCTGGGGTTTTTTTTTACTGACTCCATGGCAGGCATCCTGCGCATATCGCCCCTCGCGCACACATCACCAAAGAATATATCGAGCGCGTGTTTGGCAAGTGATGTGGGAGGTCGACGTACCTATACACAGCGTTATCCGCTTGTAGAGCGTATGCGTGTTGTATAATAAAATTGTCTGCTGCGTTTCTGGAGCGCAGTCGGCGGGGATGAAGGGCATCGTAATCTTTTTACTCAAGTGAAATAGAAGTATGAACGGACCAAGATGGTGCCGGATTCAAATCAACTCGTTGGCAATTGACTGAACTGGTTTACAGTATCTTTGGATTTGGGAAGTGACTATGTCTGGGCGGGCCTGGTAGTAATACGAGTTCCACCGGCGATCCGATCGGAAGGTTTGAGTCTGCATTGAATGATAGTCCCGCTCCGTGATTCGATTTATGATCAGGGGTATATTCTCCGAGAGGTAATACGTTTCAGGTCGTGGGTACACAAAGGTAGTCGTTGCTTGCAACAAAGTCTGTACAGTAACTCGGAGCAATTCTCGTCCATCTCCATCTCCTCCTCCTCCTCGTCCCAAGCCCATCTCTTGAAGCATTAATTTGCTTCTCTCTTTGATCCTAATGGCGTCGCAGCCCTCCCAACAATACGCGTGTAAGTTTACACTACAATCAAAGCTCACTTGTCTGATCGCCACTTGATTTAGTCCGCGCTCAAAGGAACCTTGATCATCTCGTCGGGGGAACGCCACATTACGTCCCCGTCTCTGGCTTTGCAGCCCACGACGTCCCAGCTCGTACCTACAGCAACGATGGAAGGCTGTTTGCCTACGGCCTGCCAACCTGAGTGTGCGTACCGCCTCGTGTCTGGCCTCGCCTCGTTTCTTCAATCTCCGTTGACGTATTGATCATTCCGATCCAGCGTTCGCATCTTTCAGGCAGAGGTGCAAAACTATTGCAGGAACTGCACATCCCTGACATCATCGAGCTCAAGTTCTCTCCCCCCGCGCAACCTACATGGGAGCGCCCTTGGTACGTACACAATCGACCTCGTCGCAGCCTCGTGTTCATCACACCGCCCGATAATCGAATCTTTTTTTTTTCTCCACCCCACTCAGCCAAGCTCGAGGACGGCGCGCAGCACAAGAACCTCTGCATCTTCTCCGTCTCCACAGGTGAAGAGTTGATCGGCTTCACTCAAAAGTCTCAAGAAGGTTGGGATTTGCAGTACACCATCTCGGAGTCGCATGCCGTTCGCCTTGTCTCACAGGAGGTGCAGGTATACCGTCCTGCCGAGTGGGGCAAAGGCGGCGTAGTCGATAAACTCAGGCTCGAAGGCGCATCGATGGTATCACTCAGTCCTGGGTTGAATCCATCCGTCGCGGTTTTTGTTGCGGAGAAAAAGGTCTGTTCTAGTGCCGTTGTCGCGTGCGCATTCTCAACGCCCAACAAGGTGCTCCTGCTAGCATCAAGATCCATGGTCTTCCTGCCCTTGCCGGCACGCCGACGTGTGCAAAGAACTTTTACAAGGTCGATCGTGCCCAGACCAAGTGGAACGACCTCGGGACACAAGCCCTCGTCCTCACCCAGACGGAGGTAGATAACTCCAACATGAGGTATTATGGAGAGACATCTATGTATCTTCTGAGTGTCACTTCGATTGCCGCGTCACTCTCGACAAAGAAGGACTTGTCCACGACGTAGCAGGAGCCCCAAGTTCTGCAGCAGTAGCCTGAGGTTTATATTGAATGCGGCCAGTTGCAAAGTTGTTGTGCACATTTCTGATAGAATGAACGAGGTCCACAGCAAGAACTGCACCTTCCGAACATGATGCATGATGCATGATGCAATGGTGGGTGAAGCCACATTCGGACAAGCAACACAAGCGAGAAGGCACCGCTTCCACTACGCATTGCAAGTGCTCGTCCGAGCCCGTTTCAGCGCCCTGCCTCCATCTCCCATTCCAGCTCCTCGCAGCTTACCCCCCCGGGGTCCGGAGCGCGCGATCCTGACTTTCGGGTACACGCACCTGCGAGGTGTTCCCACCCACCCTCGCAGCTCATTGTGCTCGTCGCAACCACCGCTATCTTGCCCTCTTCCACAACGTTCTCTTCATCTCATTTCTTGATCTCCTTCTTTTCTTACCAGACCATGTTGATGAATCAGATTCTCGACTCGTCCAATTTGCCGTACCGCCTAGACGAACTCTCGCATCCATTCAAACGCTCAGCTTCTGTCGCATCTCTTCCGACCCCTCCACGAACCTTCCACAAACGCCCGCCATCGCGCGCGCGTTCAAATCTGTGTCTCTATGTGATTCCCATGGCAATGGGAGCACCTCAGAGCTAGACGATGACTCTGATCGTGGTTACGCTGGTCGTTACATCTGATCAATAATCCATACAAACACGAATGATTATTTTGGGACGTACGACTTGCTGTATGACCCATTCGTACGGTGCATTCACTCCCTCGACGTTCAACCACGAGACGCTGGCACTCAGCAGGCATCAGTCTTCCGTCCCATCCGTGAAAGCCACGCTGGGAGCGCCTTGACTGCATGACGCGCGATGATGAGTAACCTACGAGAGGTATCGAATCAGATGAAAAACTACGCACTAAATGGAATCGCATCACACAGCGCAAACACACGTGGAGAACGATGGCTGCAGCGCGTTGGGTCAACTTGACAAATGTCACCGAGTCACTGCCCTTGGAATCGTACCTATATGGCACTTCCATGACTACGGCAGCTGAGAACCTGCGCGTTACGAAGATGAACTCTACAATTGCGGGAAGTTGGACAAAGAAGTGAAATGGTCAGTGTACTGCGCAGAGTCATCCAACAGATGTGTGGTCAAATCGTGTGCTGTTTGAAACTGTCTTGGACGGTGAGCTAGCGCGGCTTGGGCGTTGAAGAATTCTTGGTCGGCACCGCGGACTAATAGTAGGCCATTCCCAACCAAAGCTTTCTCTACGTCCTGACCGCCAGCGTAAAAAAAAAAGAAGTAGAGAAAGAGTGAGAGAGTGAGAGTGAGAAATAAGGCAAAGAATAACGCACAGGTCCGCAGGCCGCGGCAAAGAACACAGGCTGGGTCAGAATACTTTTGCGGACGGCTTTCGAGCAACGCGATGGCGACCTCTTCCATTATGACAACTTGTTGACGTGGAGCGCGCATGTAGACGTTGGATGTCACCTGCTCCAACGCCCGAACCGCACGCCAACATCGATGTTACCGCATCAATAGACTTGTGCATCGAAATTGAAAGTGACATATCATACGTCTTGAACCACTCTATATCTGAGGGGAAAGGTGTGTCCTTTTTGATGTTGAGCAGCTTTCCGAAGAATGGAAGCGATGGTTTGCTGGAGGAGGCATCCGCGACTTGAACCGTTCAATAATGCATACACACTCGATGCGGCCAAGGCCCAGCAGCACGACCGCAAGTCTGAGCAGGGCTGGTATGCGGTGGACTTGGTGGAGATGAACGAATATGATAGATGCGAAGGCCCGGATCGGATTCGGCTGCTGCGAGACGGGCGAAATCAGCGAGGCGGAAACGAGTCCAGGGAGTCGAAGTCGAGCCGAACCGAGGGACAGCGATCGAAGACCAAGGAGTCATTCACATAGTGCGACAATTGGAGAGGGATCGGGAAAGGACGGTTGCAAGTCCATGACCATCTGATTCATCTCGGCGGCCTCCATGACTCGGGGAACATGTGGAAGTAGCTTTTGATAGTGTACGCCTGAGTTTCCAGTTCAAGAGAGAAGCGTAACATCGCGTACCACTGAAGACATGACCACGCAGTGGCACGCACAGATTTTTGCTGAACCTCTTGTCTGCCTGATTGACGCAGCACATTCACAGAAACCGCGGAGAGATTGGAGAGTTTTTCAATTGTGGCCCCTCGATTTGGGTATGTCGTGGAAGTTTCAGAAGGGAGTACTAGTCGAGAGAGCGGCGTCGAGAATGGTTCGACGCTCCCGTCTAACCTATTTCGAGTTACTCCAATGAGTCGACGATCTCGACGCCAGCGAGATACTATCAAATCGTTCGACCACTCGTCACACCTCCTCTCTCTCGACACATACGCCCATCTCGAGGTCATCTTCCAGACAAGTACCCCCTGCCCTTCCCGGCGGGTACGTCCCGTTCGATTCCCTGACCCTTCACCCCACTGTAGGCTTCCCGCTTCTGTCTAAAGCAGGGTCGATTTCGGTTGCTTGTACGAGACACTCCATCTTCGCCTCACCAAGTATGCCCACCACTGGGCACACGCCATCCACCCATCGGACCCGGACATCCTCTAGCACCACTCGACAGGCGCTTTCACGTCCGTCTAGCTCGAGCTCTGGAAAGAGGCATTCCACTTCGTCAAGGATGTCCAGAGCCTCCTTGTCTTGGCCAAAATGGCACCCCGCCCAGCCATGAATTACTTTGACAAGCCCACCAAGATATTCCTCACCAACGGCAACTCCTTCTTCCACGCCGCCCCCTGGGGTCGATATTATGCGGTCGTCACCTGCATCGGCGGTAGATCCAAGAAAGAAATGACCCGTCTCGCAAGCCAGGTCCTCGTCAGCGCGCTCGCAGTCCTAGTCGGGCAGCCGAGGAAGACAACGCTCGCTCCAAGAGAGCACCCACCTTGCTGCCCCCCTCTGCTCATCCACAGCGCCCATCCTCTCCTCACTCTGTGCCAGCGACCCATATGCTGGCTACCGCCCCCTCCTCTCCCGCCCCCTCTCTCAACTCTCCGAGGTCTACAGCACCGTCAAAGTAAGCCTCTCGACGACTTTGGCCCCGAGCAAGTCAAAGCCTGCGTCATGGGCTGTGTACGCCGCGGCGAACTCCGCATCCGTGAAGACCATGCCACGGAGACCATCTCCTTTATCAACGAGCCACTCTGACAGGTCCACCGTCTCAGGTCCGAGCAGCCCTTCGCTCAACGACAACACTACCGTCCAGCCGTCCTCGGCCGAGCTCCTGCGTACCCGCTTCAGCACCTCGCAATGGCGCACTCTCTCTCTGCGCAAAGCCCTCGTCGCACGCAGGGAACTCTTCTCGGAGCTGAGCGTACGCAAAGAAAGGAGGAGGCGTCCCGCCGCGCGGAGCTCGCGCACGCCAAGAAGCTTACCGATTCGCAGAAAGAAAAGGAAGATACCAAAAAAAAGGAGATCGAACGCGCGAGACGGGAGATCGAGTCGATCGGGACGGAAGAGGCCAAGAAGCTCGCTCAGGACTTCATGAAGCGCAGCGGGCTCAAGGTGTCGATCGCGGTGCGTCCTGGTTCCTTCGTCATTCTCTCTACTTCGAAGAGCGAACATAAATCGAATGTCGGAGGGCCTACTATTAATGCTCGTCAGAGTAGGCATACTAAATGTCAGTCGCTTGAATTGCATGGACAAACTTAGTTGGAAATCGACCACCAGGTTCAAACTAGGTGATACTGTGAGGTACACTGTATGATCGCTCCGTATATTAACATGCTCGTTCGGTAGACTAGTTCGTACAGGTAAAGGGTAGCATAGGGGAGGGGGGGGAAAGTCATGCTGAAATAGTCGTTTTCGACCAAGGGTCATCTACCAAAGTGAATAAAAGGAACCCAAGAAGTAAAGGGAACACCAGAGTCGCGAAGTTTCTGGATGGCGCAGTGCAGTGCTACTGCCGCCTCCCTACTGTCGGGAGCCCGGCTAGCATCTCGAAACAGGTGCTCATACACGTCCCTCGCCACCTTTGGTGCGTCCTTGTCCATTATCGACCACATCGTCCCGATCACACTACTATACCCGGCAAGAAGCATCCCAGCTGCAAGATGAACGGACTCCTCCGACAACGACTCATCTCCTTGGGCAGTCTGACAGGCAGAAAGGAATGCAAGTCCGCCTTGTGGGCGCGATAACTGCATAATGTCCGAGAGCTTCAAGCGACGATGGTTGGCGAGGCATACCCCGCTGTCAAGCGGTGTCGTGGGATCCTGTATTCCATGACATGCAAAATGGACCCAGTCGGTATTCTTCAACTTCTCCGCGACGTCCTCGACAGTGCCATCAGAGTTCTGGAGGGTTACACAAGGGGATTTCTTGCATATTTCACTCATGGAATCGATCTCGTGCTTCACCGAAAACAGTGATTTGAGTCCGTCTGTCGGTGGCTGAGGGACGGCAAGCAGGCGAAGTTTGGAAGAAGGGTCATGCAAGCTATTCTGAGGTGACGATGCGAGCGAAGTCAAAGTCGGCAGATAGGACGATATAACGAAATCAGAAAGTTTGGTGCCCGGCTCGGTTGTGTGATAAAGGCCGGCAGCGTGTATGGGTAGAAAGGAAAAAGGACCAGTCGGACACCAAAAAATACGGGTCATTTGATCAGTGCCAGATGGCGGACTCTAATCTAGAGTCAGAATGGATCGACATTGAGACTTATATGAACGACTTACCGAAAATCCGAGTGCCTGAAGAACGGGGTTTACAGCCTTGTACCAAAGGCGTGTCAGAATCCCCTCGTACAAGTCGTTCGGAGTATATTGTTGTGACATCATTGATTGCGCCCCCCCTTCACGACCATCCGAAGTGAAATGTCCATCCAGCAACAAGTCGAGAAAATTTTCCGAGAGGCCTAGTTCTTCACAGGGGATGAGTTCGTACAAGACATCGCGGGAGACAACAAGCCAATCCCGCTTGAGCAGCTTGTGAAGCATTATTTGCAGAGCTTCCATATGAGCATAGCAAATTTCAGGGAGGGGTACATGGACGACGCTCTCCAACTCCGCCATAACGATCAGTGCATCACATCTTTCTTTGCTCGCTGTGAGGTAAACGACTGGTCCGGGAATTTCCAAGGTAGAAAGTTGCTTGATTGTGTTCGAAAGCAAGAATCGGTCGAAACCTGGCAAGGATCGGATCTGAAGGAGGAGATTCTCCCGTCTCAGTGCAAGATCATGATGTCTTTGGATGTTCTTCTCGAGCAATCGAGCATCAGCGACTGAGATATGTGCTGGCTGGCAGACTGCGGCATTGTCCCGAATACTAGCATGTGCTAGTTCCTGCGAGATTTGCCGGAACTGAGAAGCAAGGGCAGGATAGTTAAGAGCCAGGTCATCAACTGGAGTGCGAAGCTGCAGGAACTGAGTCCAGACAATCGAACGCCCTTGCTCAAGCCACTCGACAGCTAGTTCAGGATGACCAGCTTCAAGAGCGGCGGAAATTGAGTCACGTGTGACATGAGCTGCTTCAACGAGTAGACGATGACGCTCAGTGACTGGGAGTCCGAGCCATGCTAATTGTGGGAGAAGGTCGAGAGAAGAAGCACATGCATCAAGGAGAGCAGTGGTATTTCCTTGAAGTTGTGCACAGGAATTCCAGGCGCGAGAGGCATCAAAGCGGGCGGAAGCAGGACCGATGGAAGCACGAGTGGCATTTGAAAAGTTGAAAGCAGCAGCAGAGAGATCAGCAGAATCATGAGAGTGGGTAAAACGGATATTGAATGCCAGCCCAAGGCCAAGAAATAAGGTTAGTTTCTCCGGATGTCCATCGGGAGTGGAGTTTATTGCCTCCTCCTTCATGCAGATGGACCTGTTTAGATCCGCGAGGTCCCCGAGGTGCACAAAGCGACGAGATAATGAATTCCCGAGGTTGTTCAACTGACCTGGCTTGTCTGGATGGCCGTCGGGTGACAGACAGACAGCCTCCTCTTGCATCGAGATCGACCTGTTTAGATCCGCGAGGTCCCCGAGACGCTCAAAGCGACGAGATAATGAGTTCCCGAGGTTGTTCAGCCGACTTGGCTTGTCTGGATGGCCTTCGGGTGTCAGACAGAGAGCCTCCTCTTTCATTGAGATCGACCTGTTTAGATCTGCGAGGTCCCCGAGACGCTCAAAGCGACGAAATAATGAGTTCCCGAGGTTGGTCGACCAACATGGCTTGTCTGGATGGCCGTTGGGTGTCAGACAGACAGCCTCCTCTTTCATCGAGATCGACCTGTTTAGATCCGCGAGGTCCCCAAGACGTTCATAGCGACTCAATAATGAGTTCCCGAGGTTGTTCAACCAACTTGGCTTGTCTGGATGGCCGTCGAGTGTCAGACAGACAGCCTCCTCCTTCATTGAGATCGACCTGTTTAGATCCGTGAGGTCCCCGAGACGCTCAAAGCGACTCAATAATGAGTTCCCGAGGTTGTTCAACTGATCTGGCTTGTCTGGATGGCCGTCGGGTGTCAGACAGACAGCCTCCTGAAACATCGAGATCGACCTGTTTAGATCCGCGAGGTCCCCGAGACGCTCAAAGCGACGAAATAACGAGTTCCCGAGGTTGTTCAACCAACTTGGCTTGTCTGGATGGCCGTCGGGTGTCAGACAGACAGCCTCCTCTTTCATCGAGATCGACCTGTTTAGATCCGCGAGGTCCCCAAGACGCTCATAGCGACTCAATAATGAGTTCCCGAGGTTGTTCAACCAACTTGGCTTGTATGGATGGCCGTCGGGTGTCAGACAAACAGCCTCCTCTAACATCGAGATCGACCTGTTTAGATCCGCGAGGTCCCCGAGACGCAGAAAGCGACTCAATAATGAGTTCCCGAGGTTGTTCAACCGACCTGGCTTGTCTGGATGGCCGTCGGGTGTCAGACAAACAGCCTCATCTAACATCGAGATCGACTCGTTTAGATCCGTGAGGTCCCCGAGACGCTCAAAGCGACTCAATAATGAGCTCCCGAGGTTGTTCAAGCAAGTCGGCTTGTCCGGATGGCCGTCGGGTGTCAGACAGACAGCCTCCTCAAACATCCAGTTTGACCTGTTTAGATCCGCGAGGTCCCCAAGACACTTAAAGCGACGAGATAATGAGATCCCGAGGCTGTTCAACCAACTTGGCTTGTCTGGATGGCCGTCGGGTGTCAGACAGAAAGCCTCCTCAAATATCGAGATCGACCTGTTTAGATCCGCGAGGTCCCCGAGATGCTCAAAGCGACTCAATAACGACTCCCCGAGGTTGTCCAGCAGGAACGGCATGTCCATGCTAGGATGGTCAGGATGACTATCGCCGCCTCGCCAAAGATCCACGACAGACTCGAGCATCCAAATTGCCTCGTGTATATCGGCAAGCAAGCCATTGCGTGCGAACCGCTCAGATAACTGCACCCCAAGGCCAAACAAGAGTCTAGGTCGGTCAGGATTCCGGTCTGACATGTTTTGTAGCAGGTTCAGCGCCATCTGTATGGCATCGTCGCCATCTTCTTGCTCCGCTGGTGACGATCCACCGTCTCCTTCCTCCACCAATGCTGGTGCCATGGCCATTTGCAATGCGAACACCCCTGCTCGGTGTGCATAACTTCCTGCCGCCGAGACCTCTATCACTCCTTCCAGTAAACCCTTTGCTTCTTCCCTGTCCAACTCGGACCCTCGCCTCTGGAAGCGCGCAAGTAGCGCAAGACCAAGTTCCAGTACCGTTGTGCCATGATCCGGATGATCTGTGCTCCGAAGTCGTAGAGCATCCCGATACAATCCAATTGGCACATCTAGGTCAAGGTACCGATTGTTAGCCTGGCAGTCGACGAACTTGGCATTGGCCAAGTTGAACAGAACGGCTGCACGATTAAGGTCATCTGTTGGGCAAATCTCTTCAACACGCTGGAAAGTCTGGACGGCTGCGTCTAGATCCGTTTGGTCCTGCCGCTGGCGGTAACGCAGGAGAGCACGATGTCCCTCGTCGGTCAGCTGTTCCAGCGCGTTCCTTTCGCGTGACTCCGGTAGCTGTTGCCGTCAGTTCAGAAAATGACTACAGCGCCATGAATAATATGCTTACGTCGAGTTTGGGACATCATTCATTCGTACCACAGATGCGTCGCTCCGTGATGATGCGAAGGGACGAACACGGCGGCAATATATCATCCGTCTGCGCTGTAAAGTCTGTGACTACGAGGGGATGTCAAAGAGTGTGTGGTAGACAAAGGAGTTGCTCACACTGAAGTTGTTCATTCTGGAACACTTTTCCTACAGTACTCTTGAATCGACGGAGAAATTCTCCGTTTCCTAGCCTCTGTCCAAGCTCGAACGATGCGTAGACAGTGAATGAAATAGAAGATGATCGATCTGATGGCCTTTGGCAGCTATTGAATGAAAGGAGCAGAGATTCGGCAAGTGCTGACGCACAAGAGGATTTCTTCATCCCATTCTACGGCATCCTGCGCTGTCGACACGGGTTTATTGGATGTGTGCATGGTCCTTCCATCGACTTCCACAAGGACGTGAAAGCCTGCTGGCATGCGACGGAGACCGGATGCAACATTCGTGGCACGTAAGACTGAACAGGTGTATTTGGGATGTCTCCAGAATGCCAGCGCGAGATTGCTACGCACGTGTTATAAAGAAATGTTCGCATTCATTGGTAGGTGATGAATGCGATTCCGAGCCGTGCAATGACTTTTGTCCTTGAGGTGGTGGTTGGAGGAGAAAGGGCGGGCTAGAAGATTGGTTGTCTTGATTCATGAGTGGGAAGTGAACAGTGGGCAAGTTCTGAGTGACGGGTGTTCTGCAGCAGTAGGTTTATATCGAATGCGGCCAGTTGCAGAGTTGCTGTGCACATTTCTGATAGAATGAATGAGGTCCACAGCAAGAACTGCAAGATGCAATGGTCGGTGCTACTAGTTCGGACAACAAGCAACACAAGCGAGAAGGCACCGCTTCATGCAATGGGTGAAGCCACAGAGAAGGCACCGCTTCTGGCACCACGCCTTGCAAGTGCTTGTCCGAGCCCGTTTCAGCGCCTGCTCACAGCTTGATCCCGACTTCTGGGTACATGTATCTGCGAGGTGTTCCCACCATTGTCGCAGCTTGTTGCAACCACCGCTATCTTGCCCTCTTCTACAACGTTCTCTTCATCTCATTTCTTGATCTCCTTCTTTTCTTACCAGACCAAGTTGATGAATCAGATTCTCGACTCGTCCAATCCGCCGTACCGCCTAGACGACCTCTCGCATCCACTCAAACGCTCAGCTTCTGTCGCATCTCTTGCTGGTCGTATTGGCAAGCGAATCAAAACGTTTCACAACAGCAAGAATGAAAGCAAAACCGACGAGCTCGGAAGACGAAAGTCCAAAAGCATCGCACGCTTGAGGTCACGACGAGGACGAGGAGGACGAAAATGTGTTTTGGACTGGTCGGGTCGCGGTGGTTCGTCTATGGAGAAGCCGCAGAAGAAGGCGACACAGGCGGATACGATAGAGGATAGCTCACCGTCGCCTGCCATGCTCCGCTATCGTGTAAAGGCCCCCGTATTCCTTCCGCCATCGAGGAAGCAACCATCGATCGTTTTCGGACCCTCCATCTGCTCCCATTTTCCAGTGCTCACGGCGATCACAGAGCGACTTTTGACCGTGACGACAAATGCCAACATATTCAACCCACCCGTGTCGATCTACCACACTGAAGCTGACGTCACTGCCTCAAACACCGTTTAATCATCTTCGCTTCGTAGAGCTATGCGTGGACATGCGCGAGGGCAGGGCAACCAACTTGGGATGGTTTCATACGACAAGACATCGCTTAAAACGCCAGCGTCGCCTCCATCAAGTTCGTCATTCACCGCTTCCTCGCACTTACAGATGCCAAGGTCCTTCCCGCCCAGAAGCAGGCTGACCGCACAGTCGCCTTAGATGAGTCGACGATCTCGAGGCCAGCGAGATATCATCGACCACTCGTCACACCCTGGCTCAAGTTCCTCTCTCGACACATACGCTCATCTCGAGGCCATTTACCAGGCGAGTACGTCCTGACCTCCCGTACGTCCCGTTCGATTCCCTGACCCTTCCCCAAGAAAGTCACACAGCAGGCTTTCCGCTTCTGTCTAACGCACCAGCTCAAGGTCGATTTCCGTCGCCTGTGCGAGACACTCCGTCTTACCTCACCAACGTCGCAAAGTATGCCTACCAGGCACACGCCATCCACCTATCGGACCAGGAAATCCTCCAGCACCACTCGACACGCGCTTTTCTCAACTCACACGTCCGTCGAGCTCGAGGATGTCCAGAACCTCCTTGTCATGGCCAAAAAGGCACCCCGCCCAGTCATGATGGCAAATTATCATGACAAGCTCGCCTCCTGGCGACAACTCCCTCTCCCGCGCCGCTGCCTGGGGCCGATATTATGTGGTCGTCACCTCCATCGGCGGTAGATCCAAGGAAGAAATGACCCGTCTAGCAGACTAGGTTCTCGTCAGCACACTCGCAGTCCCAGTCGGGTAGCATGCCAACGAAGACAACGCCCGCTCCAAAAGCACCTGCCTTGCCGCCCTCCTTGGACTACCCAAGGCGCCTACTTGCGCCGGTCTCCTCAAAGATGCTGTAAGTCGCCGTCTCTTTACCAACACTCCCTCACTTATGTTTTCCAGTTTTCGAGAGATGTGCTCCGCCTTTCCCCAGCCCAGATAAAGATCATCTGCGGACTTCTCGAGGATTCGTCCGACCCCCTCACCCTCAGCGCTTCCACAGCGCCCATCCTCTCCTCTCTCTGTGCCAGCGACTCTCCATATGCTGGCTTCCGCCCCTCCTCTCCCGTGCCCTCCTCTCCCGCCTCCTCTCTCAACTCTCCTAGGTCTATAGCACTGTCAAAGCAAGCCCCTCGACGACTTTGGCCCCGAACAAGTCGAAGTGGCGAACTCCGCATCCGTAAAGACCATGTCACGGAGACCATCTCCTTTATCGACAAGCCCTTTGCCCACTCTGACAGGTCCACCGTCTCCGGTCCAAGTAGCCCCTCGCCCAACGACGACACTACCGTCCAGCCGTCCTCGGCCGAGCTCCTGCATACCGCTTGAGAGCCCTCGACCTTTGCCCGTCAGGGCACCCGGATCGATCAACGTCATTGGCCAATGTCGCACTCTGTCTCTCAGCTATTTACAACCGGCTTGGAGACATGACGGACCTCAATGAGGCTATCATCCTCGGCAGACAGACAACTGTTCCACCTCGCTCACGCATTTGGTGGTGCCCAACTGCCGAGTTCTCTCTTCTACCGTTGCATGCTGCCGGTCCATATCGGCGGTGGCGCCGACCCAATCCCTCTCACTTGTACATCTCCTCTTACACTCCCACCCTCGCCACCCTTATTCGTGCTAGGCGGAATGCCCTATTGACGAAGTCCTCGATCAATGAGAATCACTTTCTCGCTATAGGTCAAGCCACTGCTATTGGCCAGAGTAAACTCCTTCTTATTGGCAGCGAACTAAACATCGTCTCTAGGCGTATGCGAGGTCTCGCCAAGCTTACGCGCCTCAAAGGTTCAAAATCGAGTGTATCTAGAGTCTCGGAGGAGCTGAAGAAGAACGAGTGGGTTCACTTCGCTTGTCACGGTATCCCAAACGTAGAAAATCCGTTTCAATCTGCGTTCGCCCTCCGCGATGGTCCGTTTACGATCGAACACATTATGGGATGTGAGTTGGAGCACCCGGAATTTGCCTACCTCTCTGCGTGCCAGACCACGGTTGGATACAAGGAGAGTCCAGACGAAGTGATCCATCTGGCGTCGGCGATGCAGTTTGCAAGGTTCCGATTTGTGATTGGGACGATGTGGGCGGTGGACGACGCACAAGCGAACCGACTTCGATACAGGAGGAAAAACATTTCCTTGCTGTTGGTCAGGCGAACGCGACAGGCGAAAACGAGCTTTTCTCCGTCGGCACCGAACTGGCGATCATTGCTGAGCGCATTCAGGGTCTCGCCACGCTCACGCGCCTTGATGGTCCCGAATCGAGTATGTCTCAAGTCTCGAAGGAACTGAGGAGGAGCGAGTGGGTTCACTTTGCCTGCCACGGTATCCCAAACAGGAAGCAACCCTTTGACTCCGCGTTTGGTCTCCACGACGGCCGGTTTACCGTGGAACGGATCATGGGATGCAAGTTAGAGAACCCGGAGTTTGCTTACCTGTCTGCTTGTCTTACGACGGTCGGAGACGAGGAGAGTCCAGACGAGGTAATCCACCTGGCGTCGGCGATGCAGTTTGCAGGGTTCCGGTCAGTGATTGGGACGATGTGGGCGGTGGACGACGCAGATACGAACAAGATCACGTCCAAGTTTTACGAGAATATGTTGGATGGATGTGGTCGGCTGGATCACACGCGAGCGGCGTTGGCGCTGCAGAGGACGATGAACTCATTGGTTGGTATTGTTCCGCTCGATCAGCGGATCCTGTATGTACATATTGGTGCCTAATGCATATCGGACTATGTTGCCTCATATGTAGTTGATATGTCTCTTTGCATACATTTTTTTTGACTATTTGCGACCAGTCTCGAACGTGTGAATGACCAGTTGTGTGGACGACCGGTGTATTGAGCAGTATAACGACGGCCTCGGAAGTTTGGGTTTCGCAAGCGCTGTGCAAAGTAACGTTCGTGCGTGTGGGTGAAGTTCTTGCTCCCGTTGGGTGGCCCTCTCTGGATATCGGGGCCACGTGAACCTGTGCTCGGGGAGACGAAATGGGCACGGATTCGAGCCGGCGAAGGCTCTCGTCAGGGGACCGGTATCCTTGTGAGTAGTCTCTCGATCGAGATGGAACCTGAGCCATGTTGCCAGTAGAGTCGGCGGATCGTCCCGTCGCGTCTTGATACTTGCGTTGTGTTGCGAATGCAGTGTGTAGGTTCTGTGAGGTGCGGCATACGTTGTCAATAAATGCGCCACTGGCACATCCATGAGGCCGCCTTGAAATTGGCACCTCGAGTGTGCCTAACATTCAGGTGTTTCAAGTTGTCACGGGTAACATTGTGTGCAAATGCTGCGTACTGGCAATGCAAACGAGAGCCACACAGCTGTGAATGGCAACGAGCTATATAGTGCGACTCGCCTGCTTTCTCGAGGACGACCCTATGACAGATGCATCCGAATGACTGACTGTCCTCGTCAGAACTTCGTTGTGATTGCAGAACATGAGCAATACCAATTAGTAGATGGCTCCAAGGTACAGCCACCACCAAAACTCGTGTGCCATCGGAGAAACCTCGGGAATAAGAGTTTGCCTGACCGGGAGAGCTGGTTGACCGAACGTGTACCATGAACAGACTCGGTGAATATACAAGATGTGTTTAGAATAACAAGGTCACACATGGCAGGCCAACGGTTACCGTCACCAACTTCGAGGGGCATGTGACCCGAGACCTTTGCCATAATTAACCCAATACATCACTAGCTGCTACCCCTGCTCATCCGTTCTATTGTTTATTTGAAGTAACTTTAATTCCCACTAGCTTCGCCTGTGACAATCAGGATGCGACGCGTACATCTCTCAGTTTCCACCCTCGGCGAGAGCGGAGTAAATGGCTCTTACTCACACTTGAACGTGTACTTCTAAAATTCCCAATACCCCCTGTCGATCGATAAGTCCCAGGTTGCCTAGTATTAGTCATGACCAGGCGGCTCCGCTCACCTCTATCCACGAACGATGGACTCCTGTAAGTAATAGAACGTATAAAAGTCCGTTGGAATGCTGTTATTGTAGAGATTGTAGCACGTATCCGGCTCCGTGATCGCGATGGGGTTGATGACCAGACAGTCATTCAAGCACGTGTACAATTGGAGATTGTAGCCATCTGGATCATACCAGTAGATTGATTGGAAACCCATATCGTTTGGCGCGGGGTGTGTGTCGTCTTTTGGGTAGGTCGAGGTCGCAGCGACCTCGCATGTTCCCGTACAGTCTGGGGCACTGCAGAAGACGAAAGCGTCGGTGGAGGGATAGGTCACGTCCGGAGTGCCAGTGGTGGGCGAGCCAGTCTCCGGCGTAGTCCACCTCAGGCTGGTATCAATCCGTGACAGTCACGCAGTGCAAAGTGACGAAAAATGCGAAAAACACGAGGGCCCCAGACTGTCACTGCGGCAAAGTCGCCATGATTCTTCTTTCCACTGTCCAGTGCCTTCCCCTTCAAAGTCCAAAACCTTACTGAAACAACATGAAATCGAAAGGTGCTTATTTCACTGCTTTGTCTGCGAGAAGAGCCTCAGTGAAATGACAAATATTCATGTCAGCCAAGGAGTGGTTGTCTCGGGCAAAGTCTCGTTTTATCAAGCATGAGAAAGGGGGCCAAAGGGATTTGATTGGAGAGGCGACTGTTTCAGTCGATCAGATACTTGCACAAGCGAAGTCGGCGTCCGCCAAGTTTGAGCAAGAGGACGGGTCGGACCACATTAGCGAGACAATCGTCCTTGATCGCCAAGAACTGGACCGTTGCCCACCCGGTCACCACCAACGATGGATTTCACTATATCGGCTTGCCTTTCATCTCCGGCGTCGATACGACAATCTAGGAGCGGTGGAGGACATTGAGGAAGCAGTTATCTATGGCAAAGAGGCACTGGAGCTTTGCCCAGAAGGGCACTCAAATCGTTCAAAATCGTTGCACAGTGTCGCAATCTATCTCTCCATTCGTTACAGACGGCTTGGAGATATGACGGACCTCTATGAGGCTATCATCCTCGGTAGACAAGCCCTCGACCTTCGCCCGTCAGGGCACCCAGAACGATCCTCGCCATTGAACAATGTCGCAGGCTATCTTTGCCTTCGTTACCACCGGCTTGGAGATATGACAGACCTCAATGAGGCCATCATCCTCGGCAGACAAGCCCTCGACCTTCGCCCGTCAGGGCACCCAGATCGATCAACGTCGTTGAACAATGTCTCGGGCTATCTCTCCACTCGTTACAACCAGCTTGGAGATACGACGGACCTCAATGAGGCCATCATCCTCGCGAGACAAGCCCTAGACCTTCGCCCCTCAGGGCACCCACATCGATCAATGTCGTTGGCGAGTGTCGCAAGCTATCTCTCCACTCGTTACAGCCGGCTTGGAGATATGATGGACCTCAAAGAGGCCATCATCCTCGGGAGACAAGCCCTCAACCTTCGCCCGTCAGGGCACCCAGAACGATCATCGTCATTGAACAATGTCGCAGGCTATCTCTCCACTCGTCACAAGCGGCTTGGAGATATGACGGACCTCAATGAGGCCATCATCCTCGCGAGACAAGCCCTGGACCTTCGCCCCTCAGGGCACCCGGATCGATCAATGTCGTTGGACAATGTCGCAAACTATCTCTCCACTCGTTACGACCGGCTTGCAGATATGACGGACGTCAATGAGGCCATCATTCTCGGCAGACAGGCCCTGGACCTTCGCCCGTCAGGGCACCCGCATCGATCAACGTCGTTGAATGATATTGCAAGCTATCTCTCCGCTCGTCACAAGCGGCTTGGAGATATGTCGGACCTCAATGAGGCCATCATCCTCGGAAGAGAAGCCCTGGACCTTCACCCGTCAGGGCACCCGGATCGATCAACGTGGTTGGGCAATGTCGCAACTTATCTATGCGATCGTGGAGAAATGACGGACCTCAACGAGGCCATCACCCTTGCGAGACACGCCTTCGACCTTTGCCCACCTGGCCATCCTAACCGATCATCGTCGTTACGTGAACTTGCATATTGTCTCCGTGTCCGCTTCACCAAGGCGAACGAGTTGAAGGACAGAGAGGACCTATTCAGTCTCTACACCGAGTTGTCAAATATCTCACAAACACTCTCACCAGTCGATCTCTCTGCGGCCAAACAATGGATCACGGCAGCTGAGGATTTCCGCCATCCCACAGTCCTTCTCGCATACGAAACATCTCTTCGACTACTTGTTCAGCATCTCGCCATTTTACCATCCCTACCCAATCATCTCCAGATTTTTAAGCACCTCGCGTCATCCCTAGCAGTCGATGCCTTTTCCGCTTGTCTCCGCAATCAACGTGCCAAAAAAGCGGTTGAGCTTCTCGAGCAAGGTCGCGGTGTATTCTGGACTCAGATTGCTCGTCTCCGTTCCCCTCTTGAAGATGTCATCGCGTCGGGCCAGGAAGGACGGTCCCTTG
>JBBPPE010000267.1:0-19386 GCA_038091835.1 Leccinum ochraceum
TACATTAATAGTATCGCACCAAGTCACTCGAGGTTCAGCGGTCCACCATCGGTCAGATTGCGATCACCATAGCCCGCGCAGCCAATGGCGACCACGACGCTGCCGTGCGTGTATTTGACCTCGTACTATTCACTCATGGTTCCTTGCCCGAAAGCAATTTTGTTTTACTTATCAAGGTATGTGCCTACTGTTCTCGTCGCTACTTGCATCAATACTTGGTTCCATGCAGGCCATTGTCCTGTTTCAGTGTGGAAGACATCATCAAGCTATATCGCGAGTCGAAGACTTGATCGATGCTATGGATGACAAAACTATATATATCACGGTCCGGGTATGTAAATTCTAGGATCTGACCTGCATGAAATGATGAACAGGTCATATTCAGGCCCGAATGTGCATCATACTCACAAGTATGTCGACGGAGGAAGGAGACCATGAGCGGGCTGCGGAATGGCTTTCGCTCGCCATTGAAGATGCCGCAATGGATGAGCGCGTCTCGGAATTGAAAAGTTTGATATCTCAGACAGAGGCAACGCTCGTCTATAACTGAGTCATCCGCCTGCCATTAGCGCGATTTGCCGACCGCAGACTATACCTCCCATGTATCTTTTTCCCAGTCAAGAAGCTCGCTGAGAAATTTGATGCCGAGATCGGTGAAGGAAAGTGTTTCGGTGCTCGGGTGTCGGGGATCGGCCATGTAGAACTTCGGATGTCAGATACGTTCTCAGTGGCAGAGCCGTGCAAGCTCCTTTTCGTCCATCCCTGGATCCGCGACTTGCGTGGTGCCTCGATGAGGTCGGTTGGGGAAATCCGATGAATCGGACTCATGGTCTGGTTCGGAGGTTAAAGCCAATTCTCAGTCTCGAGCTGCCCCCACCACGGCCGCTCCTCCCTTGTATGATGGACCCGTTGCCACGATGGATGACTATACTCGCGCGTTGCAGCTCGTCGTCCGTCTGCAACAGCTTCCCTGCGAGGTACTCTCGTTCGCCAAAGACAGCTCACGTCTAGCTTCGGTACAACTCGCTGCCATGTAGTAATGTGGTCCGGGATCAGGGTTGCAGGGAATGACTGGTGTTCAGTCCAAGAGTCCGAACTATCGGACGAGCTGTTCCCGCATGATTGGGGTATGTGCTGGAAACGTGAGCGTGGAACCGGAGGAAATCGACGTTGTTGTCAGGCTTCCGTTTGGTGAGTGCCAGTATAACTTGAACTGTCGCGTTGGTTTTCCAGTCAAGCTCACTGACCGTTGCCGCAACAGTCAAGGTGTATGAGATGCGATCTATTCTGAGTCAGCAACAGCGTCGATTCCCACGGTGAGATCACCAACTTCGCGCTCATCGTTTCGCGCCAGCGTTACACTCCGGTCTCAACGTGGCACCAAGACCTTCTTCGTCGAGAAAAACATCCGCTTCCCACCCCGCAAATCCCGAAGACTCCTACGCCCATCAGCCTATTCTCCGCTGTCCTCGTTCACCTCTACCTCGCCCCTCTTCCCCGACGGCTTGATAGCACCGATATGCATACATACAGTTTTTTTTTTCGAGCGTGTTCGTCCCCTTCCTACCCATGTTGCGAGCCGTCACGTTTCCTACTCTACTCGACCCACCCGCCCTCGACCACGATCGTGAATCCGCAGAAGAGGAACGGAGGAGAGACATGGAACTGAGCGCCGCGGAGATCGCCCAGAGCACAAAGACTACGAGCGAAGAAGTATCAAGCTCACCATCATCTTGCGAGCCAGCAGACGATACTTTGTGCGGTCATTCTGTTCTTGTTTGCTTTGCCATGTTCACTATGTAATTTCGATCAGACGGTCCATCCTTAGGCACGTGCCTATCATTTATCCGAAGGCAAAGTAGACTAGTCTTTCTGGATTCGAGGGCGGCGTTGTTTGTGCTCAGTCCCCCCATGTTGAATTTCGGACCTCCGAGGACAGGCTTTTGGCGAGTCGAATACTTTGACCCCAGCTGCCAGGGCGTCATCATTCTGCCGCCCACTGTTAAACAGAACGTAAATATCGAATAATGGATATCTGCCACATGCCTTGTACGTGCAATGCGGATCCTGTCTGGTCTCTGGAGCGCTGTCTTACTCAGTGCTATCGACGCTACGTTTTTGACCTTCAGTCGGACATTCAACATTTTCCAACAGGTATGATCATCGCTACGGCCCCACTCTTATCACCCATCGGGAGCTACTTCAAGAAAGCAGAGCAGTCATCGTATTACGGCACTGCCTACTTACTCTCCGTCTGTTGCTTTACTCGGTTACATGGTAAGTTCCAACAGTTCATAGCTCTTGTAATTCTGTCTTCAAACTCCTGTTAGGACTACTATCGGACATTTTGGAACAAAAGGGCGCAATGTTCCTTGCTTTGACATTGCCAGTAATTCGGAAAGTCTCGTAGTTCTTACTGGGAACGCACATTACTGACCTACCGCAGGATCTGGCACGATTGCCTGCGGTCTCGCTCCCTCTAGTATGGAAACACTCATTGTTGCACGAGCGATTGCTGGTAAGGGTGGAGGCGGGTGCGTCCGAGTCCATCGATAGCCTTGTGAAATAATATTGTCATCGCTCGCCATTCGTTACAGAATTGCAACGGGTCCGTTCGCGGTCATCATTCACCCCATCCTGAATTCATGTTTGATGCGGAAACTCACACAAAAGTTCTGGACATCGCGGATCACACAGACTCAGTGATGTCGGTTGATATTTCTTCCAACTCGACGACATTTGCCACGGGTGGGTCTGACAATTGCGCATTTATCTGGAGCATTACCACATGCAAACGACTTGTGGACCCGCTGCAGCATGACTCCACCGCCCTTGCAGTTCGGTTTTCTCCGGACACCTGCCATCTTGCTACCGCTGCGAGCGGAAAGTCAATCAGAATCTTTAACAGCGACGACGGCCAACAGTTGCTCGACATCCCATGCCCATTCAACCAGCTGACCTTATCCTTGGCACCACTGGCTTGGTCAGCCGATGGCTGTTGAAATTTTGCTGCCTCTTTGCAGTCCAACGAAGCCAAATGTTTTGACCCATCCTCAGGTTCATTGCTCAATGTATGGCCTCTTCCAACCAGTAGCAGTTCCACGTGTCTCTCTTCTATCTCAGCATCGTCCAACCAAAAATTTATCGCGGAAACACCTCCCTGTCCTTTCATGATGCTTCGAAACAGAAGCAAATTGGTCCTGAGATCGATCACGCCGGTGATTTGTACTTCATGACGCTCTCCCTTGATGGCGTCAACGTTGTTACCGGCGAAAAAAAATGGAGAAGTCACCGTGAGGAGTCTTCGTGGTGTCCTTCCGGACGCGTCCTTAGAAGATATGTGAATGTTTCTGTTGCTAAACCTTGATGAATCTTAAAGTGTGACTTCTCTTACTGTTTCGTTAGCGTCGTGAGTGCGTCAATTATATTTATTTTCGCCATTTCTGATCTGTTTGTATCAGAATTTCCACTCATGCAAATCAGCGAAGAGACACTTGAAGCTTGGACTCAGGGCAACTTGACTCGCGCGGAAAAGGTCTTGACAGAAAAGATCCTAGATGTTCAGGATCCTTCTTGTCACTCGCAATACCTCGCTCACCGGTCTCTCTCATACGGTCCCGTTTGAAATTGGTCATAGATGATGCGAAAAAGGTAGCCTTTCGACTGTCTTTAGTTTCGTCACACGCTAACCATCGCACATCAAGTCTGTCGATGTTCAGCGGTCCACAATCGGTCAGATTGCAATCACAATAGCCCGCGAGCCAATGGCGACCACGACGCTGCCATGCGTGTAGTTGACCTCGTGTTCACTAATGGTTTCTTGCCAGAAAGTAATTTTGTTTTGCTTATCAAGGCATGTGCCTACTCTTCACGTCGCTGTTTGCATTAATATTTCGCTTCATGCAGGCCATCGTTCTGTTTCAGTGTGGAAGACATGACGAAGCTATTTCGCGGGTCGAAGACTTGATTGATGCTATGGATGACAAAACTATAAATATCACGGTCCGGGTATGTGAATTCTAGGATTTGACCAAAATGCAATGATGAACAGGTCGTATTCAGGCCCGAATGTACATCATATTCACAGGTATGTCGTTGGAGGAAGGAGAGCATGAACGGGCTGTAGAATGGCTCAGGCGCGCAGACCTGTTGTCCCTCAAGATTGTCCCGAACTGGTCGTCATCTCACTTGTAAGCTACTTATTCTCACTCCATCTTCAACGTGACCCACAGTATTCGAAAGATTTTTGGATGGGACTTTGATGGTCTTGCTATTGAAACCCAGAAACACCTCCAGCAATGCATGAACATGATATTGGCAACGTAGCGATGCAGTATAGGAATGCAGAAAAGGCCATTACACGCTACTCTGCTGCGTTGTCTTTGAATCCTTCGAATCCCGCGCGTCTCCTGGTCAAACGAAGCAAAGCTCGCGCAACAATAATGATGTGGGAGGATGGATTGAAAGATGCCGATGACGTATGGCTTTTCCATCTCTCTTATGTAACAACACTGAGTTTCAACCACTCAGGCAATCGAGGCGAACCCCAAAGGTCTCTGGGGATACGAAAGAAGGCATGCTGCGCTGCATGCATGCTTTGGAGCGCTATGATGATGCGGCTGATACAATCAAACAAATGATTGCTCTCGAGTGTGTCACTTCGAAGCAGGAGGGGATGGGGATGGAGCGTTGTGCCAATTGTTTGAAGAGTCAATGGCTCGTTCGGGCGAGGCAACAATGCTCGGCTGGTCCGGACAGTCTTCATCGTACAACAGCTGTCTCCCAGCCTCCCTCTCCTTTGATCCTCAACCACACAAAGCTTCTTTCGCCATTAAGATGCCGAAATGGATGGGCGTATCTCGGAATTAAAAAGCTCGATGTCTCAGACAGAAGTAATGACTGTCTATGCGCGAGTCATGTGCCTGCAATTAGCGCGATTTGCCCACCGGACACTATACCTCCCATGTATCTTGTTCCCAGTGAAGAAGCTCGCTGAGAAACCCGATGCCAAGATCGGTGAAGGAAAATGTTTTGGTGCTCGGGTGTCGGGGATCAGCCATGTAGAATCTCGGACGTCGGACACGCTTTCATTGGCAGAGCTGTGCAAACTCCTTTTCGTCCATCCCTGGATCCGCGACCTGCGTGGTCGACTCGACGAAGTCGGTTGGGAAAGCACATCGGATAGTGGTGATGAATCGGACTCATGGTCTGGCAGTGGTTCGGAGGTCGAAGCTAAATCTCAGTCTCGAGCTGCCCCTACCACGGCTGCTCCTCCCTTGTATGATGGACCTGTTGCCACGATGGATGACTATATCCGCGCATTGCAGCTCGTCGTCCGTCTGCAACAGCCATTCCATGCTATTTTGCTGGAGAAACAATCCCATGGGGAGTACAAATGGATCGCTGCTGAGCATGAGATCGTCTTGCCAGGGCTTAGCCGCCGCGTCAGCTCCGCTCAGGAAATCCACGTCGGGATTGTAGAAATATCGTGATCACAGCAGCGTGGATCCCGGCGGGGGACATGCGTAGGATTCTGTTGCTCACGATCCATTAGCCTAATTGACATTGTAGTTAGGGCCAGGGTTGGTACTTTAGTACTTCAGTCGCAGTCACGGGGCCCGTAAAAATGTTTCTGTCATTAACTTACCCAGATTCTTCCCGAGGTCCAGCCACTTGGGACTTGAATGAAAATAAATATCACACGAAGAAGCGGTATTGAGGGAGTACGGTCGCACTTGAATTGGCACGGAGGTATTTGGTGCGGTTTCCCATGTGCGGGGATGATAAGTATTCGGAAAAGGTCACGTATCCGGTAGTAGAGAAATCTGGGCGAGAGCCCTAGGGTGAACATCACTGGCCTGTCGACTCAGAATAAGTCAACCCCTTTAGCATCATGCTTACCAGATTGTGAAGGGGCAGTCATTCACTGCGGAAACGAAAACCAGGCCTTCAACCAGACCGAGACCTAATTGAACCTGTTACCTGACCTGCTTAAGTTCACGTAGCACCCCTCCTTAGGCTGGAGTGTGGCAAAAGGCTTGCGGTCGATCACGTCCCTGCCTGACAATGAGGCTTGGGCAATACTCGATGAGGAGGACGGCGAGAGGTAGCAAGTATGGATAGCCCGTACGTGCTAGCACTAGAACACCCCGCGCACCCACCTCATCAACGTCGCCCTCGCTTTAGCTGCACTCGAGATAGAGACGATGTCATACCCGTCGACTCACCCCGACCCTTCCGTACGTATTCGAATAGTACATCTCAGACGAGTACTCTTCCGTCTGAGTCGCCACGGCCACGACCGCTCCCGGCGCAACCGTGACACGCCGCTCCCACTTCACCCGGCTCACATCCCGGTCCGAGACACTCGCGTCCCTTGTCATAAAGCGCGACTTCCGCAGCGCAGAGTCCCTGCGCAAGGAAATGATCGCACACGACAGAACCCCGCACAAGCACAGGAGCGCATCGGTGCCTTCGGGCCTGGCTGTGGCTCGCGCCCGGCGCCGACCGTCACCGAGAGTGGCTATCGTTTTCCGACATCCGGCACAAACTATTTCGGTCGATGGATCATCTCAACCTCACTCTCGTGTATCGTGCTTGCCTCCAGGGGGTATCATTCTGGAGAGGCAGCCATGCAAGTCGTCTCGACTCTCGCTCGCTATGTTCGTCTGTCCGTCGTAGAGACGCATGATCTCGGGATTACGACTCGAAGAAGGGCATAGATCCCCCGTCGGACTTACTTGCTGGCGCATGTAGCATTGCGATCAGAATGTTCGCTCTCGGGGGAAAGGACGAAGCCGCTCTCGCTCTCACCTCGACGGCACGGTCGCGCGGAATCCGCATACCTGATTTCACGCTCAACATGGTCGCCAAACACGCCCCTAGTAGATCGACAGACAGCTATGGAACGGATCCGGGCAGCATATCCTTCCTGGAATGTGCAAGATACCACCAGCCATCCCGTTAGCATCGAACGTAAAACGACAAGCTGACGACATCACGGCGCTGGCAGCTCGCCTTCGTACGCTACGCACCGCCATGCGATCACCCACACCACCGTCACCTCACTCACTCCACACCTTCATAACCTCATACCAAGCCCTCGGTCGCACCTACTATGCCCTCACTTCTCCGCTCCCTCTCCTATCGCCACTCACCCAAATCAGCTTCCACCTGGGCGTTCACCGAAATGCACCACCACCGCTCCCACCGCGAATTCGTGTACATCCTCTTTGTGTTCGCGCACCATTTTCAGTTGGTCGGCGTCCCGCGCAAGACGCTGCTGTCGATCGTCAGGGGCCCGAGGGGCAAGCAGGCACGCAAGGAGCAAGGGAGACCCTGGGGGTTGTCGCATCCGGTGCCCGTGGCGATGAACGGGAAATTGTGGCCGAGTGCGTATCATACGGCGCTCGTGTGGGACGCGATCCTAGCGCTATTGACTAGGGATGAACAGGAGCGGCTGTATGCGCTCCTGTTGTCGCTCGTTCGACGGAGTCGACAAGTGGGGTGGGACGTGGGTGATGTTCCAGACCAGGCAGGACCGGGGTCGCGTGTAACGGGTGCAGATTCCCCCAGATGCGTTCGACGCTGCGCATTTCTCTCCGTTCGTGTCCTCGTGGTCGCGCCTGGGACGTGGACGGGGACGTGGACCTACCGAGGCAGCGCGAGTGTTGCGGGACATGATGGAGCTCGGGGTCAACCCTACGCTCGTCCAATGGAGCATGGTCGCGCGGGGGTATGTGCAGCACGGCGATGCAGAGGTTGCATTGAGGATTTGGATCGGATGGGGGAGGCGGATCGTGGTAGCGTGAACGGGGCGGAGATGTAGATGAAGTCAGGGTTGCCAGGGTCGGAGACAGGTGCAGAGGAAGGAAGGACTGCAGTGACGGGTTAGATGGGGAAGGGGAAGAGGGAAAGGTAACGACGACGACGACGACGCAACAGCACTGGCAGCAGCGGAACGCGAACTTGAATGGACACCGTCAGACGCACTGCTCGGCCTGCACACGAAGGTGTTGCGCGGGTTAGTCGTTGCGGGAGACGTGGAGCACGCACGCGAGGTGGAGAGGGGGCTGGTGGAGCGGTTGGGGTATCGGGGCGGCGAGAGGGCGGCAACGGATGTGGGTGTGGGGTTGTTGAGGGGAGAGTTTGAGCGAGGAATCAGTATTCGTGCCTGTCGTGAGTCTCGGTCTTAGTTCCGGTCTTGCATTCGTTCTCGGGACAGTGAGTTGGGTTCAGTCGATTATACGAACCTACTATGTGACACTTCGAGGATCGAGCGAGTTGAACTGAGTGTGCTTAGGACCTGAACTCTTCCAGTCATGAGGTGAAGATGAGATATAAGTCATAAGGTGAGGCAAGCAATAAGGAATTGTAAATAAGAAGAAATCATAGTACACAGCCTAGAGTAAGAATACATGAGAAGTTGGCACTAGACAAGGAGTCTGGATTAGGCTGGAAAGAGAACAAAAAAGGAAGATGCATTGAAGGAGAAAATGTAACATGTGATAAAGTACTTTGTTGATAGGTAAGTAGTAATGTGTATGGTGACCACAGTTGGTTGGAGAAGACATCTTGAATACTTCTTTTATTCTTGCCATACAACTCCCCCTCCCAATTCATTGGTCAATGGTGAATTCATTTTTTTCCGGTTTCAGGGACGATAATTTTTTTGGACAAGTAAATCAGGACAGAATATGTATGTGAAGTTGTGAACTACCTTTGTAACACTTACTCTAGACATGAAGTCATAATTCATTGTGTTGATTGTGCTGTATATCTCCAAACAAACATTTTGATATGTGGCATCACATAGGTCTTGACTGGGTACATTTCTATAGATTGTTTGTTGTAAAAACCATTTTTCTTTTCTTTTCTCATCTACTTGTCAACAACTTTGTTCTAACTTTCATGAAGAATCCTTGAATCATTACAGTGCTACAAATTCATGGTTATTGAATAATATATTAAAGATATGATGTGCTTTACATACTCATCCGATTCTGAGGAACCACATCAAGATCATTTTAAACATTTTTTGATGGAAAACTTCTTTCATGGCTGTCTTGTATTTTTCAACAGCAGATTGGAGTGGCTGAGGAACTTTTTGGTGGGAAAGATAAAAAGAGTGCACCAGAACAAGGATTACATCTATAAAAGTGTAAGTAATGCAATATATATTTTTAACAAGGATCTTCCAAAGAGAAAAATAATATACCAATGCTATTGAGAATAATCTGCTGCCATGTACCATATGTCAGCTATAATATTCAACTTTACCAAGATATAAACTATGCTATGGAGGTCCAGAAGAAAAGTTGGCTCAGATCAATATTGGACTGAATAATGAAATGTTATGTATAAAAGGTAACAGAATGAATCCACATACAGTTGACTCCCTCTTAAGCGATATGTAGATAACCAATACTCTCTGAAAACCGATAGCTTTTTGGATTTCTTAAGTTGGTTTGCAGGAATTTGTAACAAAATCCAATATCCGATAACTGATAGCCTTTTGGTGGAAAACTCCGATAGATAATTACCTAATTAGGATGGTGTTTATGGTGTGATCATATCGCCATCCAAACTGTATTTGGAATTTTTGCTTTCCCACAATGATGAGGGTGACTCAGAGCCAGTAACTACTCGTGCTGAAGCCCTTCGAGATGCACTGGCTCTGTGGAACTCCTTGATGATGGCATTCTTTTGTCAGGTAGAATTAATTTAGATACATTTGGATGAAAGACACGAGCATTGCAAGCTCGAAGCATAAAAGATATTAAGATTATATCCTATTTCACTTAGAGATTTTGGTGACTACCTACTAGACAATAGATATTAGACCCTAATTTTTCTCACTCTCCACCAGACCCGATACTCTCTCAAAACCGATAGCTTGAGGGTCTTCCCGAGGGCTATCACTTAAGAGGGAGTCAACTGTACCTTATTGTTGTGAATGATCTGATGCAAACAAATTATATGACAATGTAGTAAGAAATTTGATAAAAGAGATTCACCATCTACAAATGAAAATGAGATATGGTCACAAGTTTATGGATATAATGAACACTGACAAAGTAACATGAATATAATTGGATTGTAAATCCAATTTGTGAGTTTCTCAAATATACAAATACAAACAAACTTACATCCTGCAGGTAATGAAACAATGTTGTAAGAAAATTTACATAGTATGTGATTTAAAAAAAATAAAAAAATAAAAAAATAAATTACAGCCTTGAAATTATAGAGCAATTAGTAAATAGAACAGTAAAGATCTGACAAGAAAATAGTATGTACCTCCTATTCAAAGCACAAGATATTAATCATTAATAAGTGATCCTTAACAAGACTGAGAATATATGTTCTGCAATTATACAAAAACATCAATTAAATTACTGTTACTATGCAGGTGAATGGTGAAATATAACTCACAGTCTGGTATAGTTCAAATGCCAAAAATGTAAATGAATAATGCCAAGCTTACCAGCTGAATACATCAGGCATGAGTAAGTTAAATGAGTATTGGAAAACATTTAATAAATAACATACTGTCCAAAAATGTAAGTTTGAAACATAAATGTAAATGCATTCAATGAGAAATATGGGAAATACTATATAGAACTCATACTCTGTCATTTTAGTTGAATGAGAACATGACATTACCATTACCACTTTTTGTATCATTCCAGAATGCAAAACTCACAAACTGTGATTTTCAAAGAAAACAAAAGATGTAAATGGCATCATAAGCATAATTTAGAGGTAACTGTTTAACAAGAGCATTCTAGAATGAAAACTCACTTCCTGTCATTTCCACTCTCTGGCATTCCACAATGCACAACTCACTGCCTGTCATTTTCAGAGCATCATGAAGAATGAGTGGTTATGGCATCATCAACATCTCTCTGGCACATTCTACTGAAAAGCTGACATACTGCCATTTCCAGAGCAAAATATTCATCTCTACTCATTTGCCCCAATAGATGACTCACTTGCTACATTTCCCACAGTAGGATAACATAATTAACATAACTCTGATTTTGCGTTGAAACTAATTCATATGAAGCTATCTCACCCAAAAGTGTGGAAACCATCCTGCAAGTTTTTGAGAATCCATATGTTCTTCAGAACATGCAGATTTCTGCTGTTCATCTACAAAAGATACAACACTTTTTTCAGACTATGATCTCTGCCTTGGAAGAATATTCAACACTAGTGCTTACTTTTGAACTGCATATCTGATACACAATGTTATGCTTGTTTCTTGTGCAGTCACAAATTGCAATTGCAAAGCCTCCTCATTCAAAGCTTCTGCTGTTCCTTCCAACAGCATGTTACACCCCTCATTTGAGTTGTGCATTCCTTGTAGGTATGCAAATTTCATGAGCTGAATTGTTGTTTATGAGAAAATAGAATAAATACCTTCAATCCGAACACCGTGACTATATTTTGGTGCATGGTTCAATTGAGAGAGACGTCCCCATATGTTAGCATTGTCAAAAATTCCATTCATGAGCTCGTGTGCCTTGGTCTTCCTCTCCTCTCGTGGCAGCCTTCTTGTGTCGTGGTAGCACGATCTGCGATGAACTTCTTCAATCGTTCGAATTCGTCTACAGAACCAGCTTCGAAGCCCTGTGAGTCATGGAAGACGAATTTGTCATTGCTGCGGAAAATCAATTCGTTCTCGATGTCGTGAATTCCGCGCTAGCATGCATCGGTAAAGATGTGCCTCATGTCAGTGTCCGATATGTAGTGAACCTCACCCCCATGGATCCCTTGACCTGGGTCAGATCGATCTAGCAATCGGTTTTGTAGACCAGTCATCCATCATATGTATCAAACCAGACACACACCTTCTTTCCTTCTCCATCATACACCTCCGGGTTTTTCGGTAGTGTTACAGATCGCGCGGAGGAGAGTCGTCTTGCCAGCGTTCGCCCGATAAGGATCCTGAAGCGGCCGAATTTCTCTCGGATGTTTTCGAAACCGCCTGCTTTGGTTGTATCCATGACTAAGTATGAGCGTAGAGTTGAAGTACTTGGTCACGTCACCGTGAGAGCGAGGAGGAAAGTGAAGTGCGCCGTCGATCTGTCCCCGGCGATTCCCCCCACCTACTTCCGATATCCACTTCGGAACGGCAAGTCCAGGTTGGTCGGGAATATTCGGAAGGGCTTTCTCGGAGGCGCGGGGGTATTACATGGCTTTCGCAATTCCCGAGTAGATACATAGTTCACAACAACACGCTTTGCACGCAGTGAAACTTCAACTTGGTTACTTGGGACTGACTCAACGCGCTCACAGTGTCGACCTCCCATGTCCGTCGTATGGAAAGCCGGACAACCGCGCTACCACGTGCACACTTTTTTAGGCAACGAACCTGGGTGGGACACCGAACACCTCCATGTTTTCAATCCACGTGCTTAAATATTCGGACTTTGGAATTCGACAGCTACGGCGTCGGTGCCCTGTAGTATTTTCATGTAGTCAAAAAGTCTATGTATGAGCATTGCTGATGAGCAAAAAATGAACGCAAAAATGAATCTCAATATTGTAAGATGGAGTGCAAGAAAATCAAGATCCAAGAAAGACAGGTTTGCTGTCCTATTTACCTTCAAAGACATTCAAACGGAAACCCGGCCACAAGCAAAACTTGTTACATTCATGCTCTGTCACAAAAAGCTCGACACCCGTCTCCACATTGCCATCCCCGAATATGGTTGTGCCCTCGCTGACATCCCTGGTGAGTCAGTGCGTTAGAGTCTTAGAGACGGTGATGGAAACAGGGAAATGAAGAAAAGGACCCACGGGTGGGTGAGGATTTGTGGGTCAGTGAGAAGCGGAGGACACCCTTGATAGTCAGATATATAGACCTGACCACCGGTCTTGATGTACTGAACATGCTGTGTGAATGATAGGAATTCGGTGATTTCTTCAGCAACAGGGTCGACAAACATCCGAGGTGTTGCATCACCATTATGAATGAATTTGACAAATTCCTTTGTGTCGCCAGTGGGAATTACCTCCTCAGCCAGGTAGACGGCACTGAGAGTCCCCGGGCCTGCTTTGGTCCCTGTGAGAGGACCGGCATTGGAGTTTGCCTTCTCGTAAGAAAGGACGAGCCTGGCCTCAACGAAACGGAGACGGGGAACTTCAAAGGGTGGGGCTTCATCGGCCTCCTCAATTGCCAGTGAGCGATCAATATAATCGTATGTCAGCTTGAGCAGCGCCTTAGCCCAGTACAGAACATTAGCTTCACGATAGAGTTTCTGTGACTCTTCGGCGATACTGGGACGCACGTAAGCACCGTTCAATAGTAGTACAGAATCAATACATTGGCATAAAACCTCTTGAGAACGATGGGATGACTTGGAAGCGAGCCAAGGCCAGAAGAGCAGGGGGGTGTGAGTGTCAACTGGGCCGACTGTGCAGTCTTGAAGGCGCCCACACCAAGGACAGCGTCGCTATGATGAGCTAGTAGGCCGCCCACCTGTCGAGCGTGCATCCATCTGGCAAATTTATCTTCAGCTCTTAGATCTTGTGCAACAATGTCAAGGTATGGATGCAGCCCTCGAAGAAACCGGCATATCAATCACACTAGGTGACTTGGAAGATATCCCGATGATGCAAGGACAAGATCTGTGCGAGCGATCCGGGTACTTTCAAGTTGGCGGTGTTGCAAACGGTATGGGTCAGAGTCTACGTAAGTACGGTGTCATTGAATGGGAACTGCACCAATGTTGATTACTTGCTAGAGGAGGAACATCTACAACAGCTTGACGAGTTTTTGAATGAAGAACCAGATGTTGGTGATGACGACGAGATTGATGCTGGTCCATCTGTATGGGTGGACAGTTTCACATCGGATGAAGAAGACTCTATGGAAGAGGTCGACGAGAGCTTATGAAATTGAGAGCAGCATTTTGGGATAGCTTGTACAGACTTTTTGACCGCACAAAAATACTATGTGACTCTGCATTCGTGATACTGACGCCGTAGTTATCGGATTCCGAAGTCCGAATATTTAAGCACGTGGATTGAAAACATGGAGGTGTTCGGTGTCCCACCCAGGTTCGTTGCCTAAAAAAGTGTGCACGTGGTAGCGCGGTTGTCCGGCTTTCCATACCGTCGCCATCTAAATTAGCCAATTTGACCCCCGCGACGACGTCACCTAAGCAAGAAAATGACGACCCATCCTTCTGAATCACGACGATCCAGCGATTTCGACGTTGTGACCTCAACACCTATATGATTTCGACGAATTTGCAACTTCGGAGCCTCGCACAGTCCCAAACGCCACCGCAGCCACCAGCTCACTCACTGGAACGCCTGGCGATTTTGACTTTGGCGACCGCGGAAGACGACACGCACGTTTCGCATTCACAGTGGTCATTCCGCGCTCCCGGAGGACGATATGAAGGCAAGCCAGTGGTATGGCATCATGTTCAACGGATTGCTGCTGATATATGCGCCTGTATCCTAGTCACATTCAAATTCACCATCCCGGAACCCGCCCACGTCATCACAGCTACGCCACCCCCACATATCATTGACCAGCTGGTTGAAATATGATTCTCGCCCGTCGACGCTCGTGCTAAGCTAACATTTTTTATGTGCAAGCTGCTGCAGAGCTCTTGCTCTCTTAAAGTGGTCAGGAAGGATCCCCTCAGAAATCCTCTCGTCCGCCAGAAAGTGAACGCGGAAACTGAGAAAGGAACAAGAGGTCTGGATGAGGGTGAGAGAAAGGGTACGTAAGTACGTGGGGGCGATTGCGAGGGTGCGTCCGGACAAGGTGAGTTGGTTGTTTTCGTTCGGTGATGCATAGGAATGGGACGAGGCTGATGAACATGGGAGATGATCGGCATCGGGGGTATCGCACGATTCGTAGTTGAATGCAGGGAACAACGGACGATCGCGAATGGGGTGTGTGAGGCGGACACTTGGACCATGTTTCAACAACAGTGATCTCTCATAGAGGGACGCTGGGCTACGCGTGCATCGAGGCAATTAACTATGTTGCTCGTCCGATCTCAGAAGTGAATTCATGGTCGAGGATGCTTGTAGTCAGTGAAACATGTGGCGATGTGTTCGTTGTAGATAGCGTTCCGGACCTCCCAAGAAAAAATGAGAGTATACATTGTTGAAATGCTCATAATGGATATACAAGACGACGATGCGGCAGCCTCTTGCCTTGAAGCTATACACCGAGTCAACACAGTCAATGGCAAAGGCCTCTTAAAGGCCTCAAAAGGTATTTCAGACACGCCTCTGGCCACCCCTCCGCACTGCTGATATGCAAAAGAGGGCTTTCATGGCAAGGACACGTCTACTGCAATCTTATTTCAGACGACACAATACAAAGTATCTATAATCCAGTGCACTCTCGCGTGACTGGACCAAAATGGAGCGAGAGAAGAAGCCCCGAAGCCCCTTAACGTCTGGGAACGAGACTAGGAGGTAGGTGTGAAATGTTGGTGGCACGTCTAGTTCGAGATCAATATTGGAAACGAGGTGAGCCTTGCCAGCGATGTCAGGCCCTGCGGCAGCATCACAACTCGATACCGTGGCGTTGTGGCTTCAGCCAAGGTCGCGAGACCGAGGGTTGTCATGGTCCGAACTCTATGCTGCCTGTCCGAGTTCATGGGTGATGCGGGCTAGGAGATTCGCAGATGAGGAAGCATGGAGCAACCAATCCGAAGCGGTCAATATCGCCCACAGCCGCAGTGCTCCCCTTCGTGATGCGAACGACACGATGTAATGGCGATAGAAATCAATCAAGAGTGACTTGCGCTTCCCACGGCAACGCCGATGCTAGACGCCTTCAACGCCAGCGCATCCGTATCGTTGACACCATTAGCAGTAACCGCGACCTCCGACAATCACATTCCAATCAGCGGGACCAAGAGTGGTAACATCTTCACCGGTCAGAACGAGGGATTGGATTGGATCATCTTCGGAGGGCTTGATTAATGATTCCCTTTCGATATTGAGAGATCCCTGGCGGGCGCGCGAATGTCATTGACGGTGTAGATTCGCTGTTGGGTAATGATGCCGACATAGACAGGAATGGTCAGCACATCACAAGCACAGATACTAGACATGACGCACGATCGCTACGGCGGTCAGCTTGAAATCACCAGTGACCACGAATATCTGGACGCTCGCTCTCCAAATCACATCAATAGCGGACGGAACGTCCGGTCGGGGAGGATCACAGATGCCCACCAATCCAACCAAAGTGAGTGCATTTTCCTTTTCCGTACATCATGCCTATGCCTTCCAAATCGCTCGGGGGATGTCGATTTTGAACGTGTCAAGAGGTTTGCGTCTTCTAACGATCCTTGAGCGAACGCACTGACACGCAGAAAAGGGGGCTTACATGGCAATGATACGTTGGCCTTCGCTCGACCATGTGCTCTGCAGGACCGAGAACTGTTCGCACGCAATCTTATCGAACGGAACAAGATACCCGGTTCATCCCTCGGCGATCATCCAACTGTTTATCTCAATGATCGACAGCATCCACTTTTTCTTTGAATTGAAAGCAATTTCGGAAGAGCATTGTCGGTGGGATCCCCCTTGACAGCAACAGAGGGATCAGCGGTAGCAGCATCGAACTCGGCGTCGTTTCAAAGCCTTCTGACCTTGTTGCCTTGTGAATGGCGTCAAGGACGATGATGAGTATCTACGATGAGCACGATGCCGGGAATGAAGAGGGAGAGGCGCAGAGGTATCCTTGCAAGGAAAATTGCGACACCGAAGTTGAAGGCCTCCGGAGGCTGGCCCAAGGGCTTGTACGAGAGCTACAGATAATTTGTCATTGACGGGAAGGGTGATGTGAGTGGTAAGACGTACGATCGTGACGATGAACGCAACCCACATAAAAAAGAGCTCCGAAGACATAGTTCAAGTGTCTTCAACCAGTACTTGGTAGAAGGAAGGCTAATGATGTTTTTACCGTCCTTCAGTTTGCGTCCAACGGTGGCTGAATCGAGACCCCACTACCTCTCTTCAACGCCTTTTCGTTTGCTAGCGCTATGCATTCCACTCCGCTGCGGCCACTACGGAGAGACTACAGGAGTAATGAACGTGGGAGTCGTCAATTGGGATGAGATGGACGTCGATGGCAGCGACGGCACCTGCAGAATCCGCAGTCCTCTTGGGTTTTGCGCGCCACAACTTTCTCATCCACACGGATGGAGAGAGTGCGATGTCTGTTGGTGCGGAGAGGTCAGTAAGCGCGGTCTTGGGCGCATAGGATGGAAACGAGGTACCCTATCTGTATATACCATGCCCCAGGCGAGCTTGGATGCTTGATGACGCGAGGGTCGTGGGTGTGGTGGAGGGGAGCGGTTGCGTATCTGGGCAAAATGACAGCGAGCGTGTTGGGCAAGAGAAGGGCGTGGGACTGTGTATCGGACGTGTCGGGCGATGATGATGAGCTCGTCTTGTTTTCCTACAAGGGACGGACGTTGGCAAGGGTCTAGAGTACCGAGGCAGTAAGTTCGACGCTACTATAAAAAAGTCAACGCTACAGTGGATTGGAACAAGCAGGCCTAGTACCACACATTATGCAGCATATGTGGCATACGTGCTTCCACCATGCCTAGATACGCGCAGACGATTTTACCCTCGATCTCGGATGTGCTTGGCGTAGTGCGCGAGGGAGAGGATTGACCGCGGGGGGGTAGTAGTACAACAGCGAGGAGGATAGGCAGGATCAATGAGCGCAGCGTTCCACGAACCTCCCACGTGTCCTTGGGTAGCAAGCCATTTGTTCCGAGAAAGGGTTAGAAGATCGCTGTCGACCAAATGATCGGTGATCGATTCAAATCGGCAGCTTCGCCACACCCAGGATTCCGGTCCAGGTTCCCACGAACGGTCTCGACCGTTTTGGACCTTTTGGGAATGCACGTGCTGCATACATGACCCCTGAGTCACGAGACGGACGGCTGAGGAATTCTCGCAAAGGACGAAAAAATTAGGTGGCCATGTTGTGCGCCACCCCCTTGGTGGGATTTTCCGAGCTCATACACCAGACCTCCGAGAAGCCTGTCGGCTCGCGGAACCTGGGAAAGACCATTCCATTTTCCTTGAGGCGAGCCAAAGTTTGGCAGGTGCGTAGTCAATGTGTGATGTGAGAATTCTAACATTTCACCCACGCTCCCCTGGAGTCACGGTATCCTTGAAATACAAGGCCCAGTGACTGGGATCACTCTCATTGTCAGCCGGAGCGGTACACGCTACTGGGATTGTCCTGTCTGCCAACTTACCCGAGGGTAATGCCCCCGTGTAGATCGAAGCAAACAAGATCACATTGATATCGCCGTCGTTGGATCCACAGAAACCGAAACAACAATTAGCATGCAGGCCGCGCGTTTTCAGTGCTATCGACGAGGATATGCTGAGGTACGTGCTCATGCCCGAGCTCAAGCCGATGTTCCTCAATTCCTGTCCTAGCGCGTCGCAGTCTTTCCTGTCGTTAGCCTGAGAGGTTCTTCCGCACAACTTGATGAAGAAGACAACGATACCGTCATCAGCTGTTTCGGTCTGTGAGACGACGTCAATCAGCCTAGAGATCCCGTCCATAGAACCAGCGACTGCGGATCAACGTGTCAGGCAGGTCTCCAAGGAAGTCCAAAATGTACGAAAAGGAGGCGGGTAGTAGTGGCATGCATATGGTGCTCAACAAGGACATCGAAGGAAATAGGGTTGGGCCTGAGCGTCAAGATATACGAGCTGGATGTCGACGCAACCAACTCTTCTGTGGTCAACCGGCTTCTGATATTTCTGCATGTCCTCCGACTTCCGTACTCATACCAAACTGAAACCCGACTTTTCAGCACATTTCTAATCGCGTCCCGGGACATGTTCATGCCTCGCTCCATCGAGATCGAAATCGTTAAGACAATCCAAGCCTCCTTCATCAGACAAGACGTGACGCGTACTACAAGCCCCGCGATGCCACCTGCGCCCCCAAGAACAGGCATTTCGGATGACCACATCAGGTACGTCTTCTCGGACAAGATCAGCACGCTAACCCAAGCCTGCTCCGACACTTAAACTTCAACCGCTTCCCTTGGTCTCCGCCGTCTCGCCATCGTCATCTCAGAACCCCTCATCCCGCATCTTACAAACACAGTAGACAACTTCGTGTTGTATCTGAAAGCAAATTCTTCCTCAAACTTCAGCTTTGGTCACTCTCCGCGCTGTACAACAAGGAGTTCCTTGGATGAGATGGTACCCAATACGACCTATCAGTGCGTTAACGGTTGCCAGTGGTTTCCAGGTGCTGACACCGTGACGTTTGGAGGATGACGTCTATCGAGGATATCGTGGTGAGTGGCATACAATTTGGTTCTCGCAGCGACTCTTACTGATGGCTCT
>JBBPPE010000268.1:0-19373 GCA_038091835.1 Leccinum ochraceum
AGGTGGAGTCGACCAGTGATGATCGAAAGAGGGGGAAGGTCGTGCAGTCGCTCGTACAACTGAACGGCGAGCAAGGGGTCGGGCAAGGATGATTTCAAGGCCATGATCATCCTGTCCATCTCGGCGGTCTCGATCGACTGCGGAACGTGAGGGGGCTCGATCTGGTCATAGACAGTGAGGTCGGCAGGGAGGTAGCTATTGGCATTACTACTCGAGTTTCCAGCCTGGGTCCAGGAGAGAAGTGTGACGTTGTCCGATTGAGTCAAGATGTACTCCAGAAGACGACGGACTGCTCGCGTGCCCTCCCCATATATGACCGGGAGTGTGACATCAAAGATACCGAACAGACAGTATGCGATATCTTCTACCCGCGTCGTCTCGCGACCCGAAGCCAAGTACAACTTCTCGCGCACTCTGGTCAGCCCTGGCTGAAGTGTTGCGAGGGCGTGAGTAGCAAAATTAGTTGCCTGTTCCATCTCCGAGAGTATTAGGGGTGATTCCTTGTGATTGAACATGTCGAGATCAAGGTATGGCTTCCAATCTTCCGTATAGAATTGTACGACCTTCGACGCGACGTACTCTTGGTATGTCCATCCACGCATGTTCCAGATGCTTTTCCACAAAAGGCCCTTTCTTTTCGATTTGGAGTGAACACCCAGAAGATGGACGATCGTGAGCGCCGCACGAGAATACCACTGAAACATGGCAACAATTGATTCTTGCTGAACTCCCTTGTCGCTCTGGTTGACACAGCACGTATCACTCCATCCCCACCGGTAGCGCCGAGACTGCACGAGCTTGCAAAAGTGGATGAGTTTGTTGTTCGCAGGGGATGCAGTGAGTCCATAGATTGGGGTATTCTCGACCATCTGAAACGATGGCTCGTGTGGCTGCCACCTGTGTGAGAACATCACGTATTCATAGAACTTCTCCACCTCCAACTGGATGCGCGCAAGGTCGAGCCGATCGCGGATGATCATGGAAGACCGCAACTGATTGAACATGGAGGACTCCTCGAAAGCTGCCTGTTGCATTGTCTTATCATAGGGGCGACCAGTGGTGATGTCGATGAGAACATGGGGAATGACACGGGTTGTCTGTTCGACGACTTTTCGGATCAGTGGAGTCGTGTCGAGATAACTTGAATGCCGTATGTCTATCGGCACAAAATCAGTCCATGTCGTCTGCGCAATATCGATGAGAACGACTCACGCTGAACTTGTGGGTCAGGTGATTTCTCCATCCTCGACAACATCGTCTCGAATGGGTCGAATGCCTCCTTGTAGCGCCCCAGGCTGTGTAATACGGCATGTTTCCTTTTGTACCCCTCGTAGTTCGAAGGGTCGCGTTCCGTCATCTGATTGTGCAGTCAGCGCCGTCAACTCGGGATGCCGCGCGGATCAATTTATACCTGGGTGGCGTTTATGAGCTCATCCTCCAGCAATCCTACTCGGGCCTTGCAGCATTTCAGTATGATGTCGCTGATATTCGTTGGGTGAAGTGAGAGTGCGGTCGAGTAGGATCCGATGGCCGCATCATGCTTCTTTGCATCCATTGCTGTATCACCCTCTTTTTCCAGTTGACCGCTACAACGTTGTCGAAAATCTGGAGAGATCTTCAGATGGGTCTCCGAGTGGAAAATGGGATACTCACCGAGTTCCTGCTGCCGACGCTCGTCGAGGGTGCTTGTCTCCTCTGATACCTCATTTTTCATCGTTTGGAAACATTCGACCGCCTCCATGAGACGATCGTCACCTGCGAGAACATTACAGACCGCCAGATAAACACGAAACATGGGAAGTTTGAACTGAATGAAACAATGATTATCCTGCAATTCTCAATGACCGAATCAACCATACCTTCTTTATGGTACCTAATGCTTCACTTGGTGAGCGACGAATGAGCACCATTCTCGCCCATCCCATCATTACGCCTTCCGGAGGCGAAGGAGTGAGCAACAAGACTGTGGAGTAAGCTGAAAGGGCCTCGTCATGTTTCTGGGCACTTGACGCCTCGTCTCCGATGTCCTGAAGCCTTGATACACATCGGTGTGTGAATTCTGAGGGTAGAGATTGAATATACTAGTCTAGGACAAGACGCATAAGCTCACCTTTCAACCAATCGATGGCTAGTTCGTTACGGCCCAGATCCTCGGTCATGACGTTCACAATATGGTGCGCAGCATCATATATGCGACCGTCGGCGTACGATGTTTCGCACTCATGCTTTTTATCATATCCACGAAGGGCACATTTGCATGTGGCGAATTGGTTACCGACTTCATGGACGGATAGCTCGAGCTCATGTATTTTGCGCGCAATGAATACTGAAAACGAGTCAGAGAACCGACAGTCAGGATGGTACAAAACGGACCTGGGCTCTTTTCGGGTCGATCGACGTCAGCGCGTAGTGCCCTGATGGTCTGGGTCAATCGATCGACCGATCCTTGAGATGCTACAAGTACGCTGCGAAGTTCCTTGTCCGATTCATCGAGATGAGTGATTTTGCGATCTAATAAACTGTCAACGACGTGGGTTTGAAGGCGGAGAGAACGCACTTGACGATTCGTTTTGTGCCCGAAGGAACTTTATTATTTCATTGAGGCCTGTCTTTTCTTCGTTGGATGTAGCAAGCTGATCACGTAGTTCTCGAACAGCTTTCTCGAGAGTCGCTATATCGTCCTCTGGTGGAAACAAATATCAGCACAGCAGAGTCATATAGCTAATAAACGTACTTTGACGGGAGTCCCGTGCGCGTAGGGACTGGACCGTGTCTTCGAGATCGATTTTTTTGGCCTTCAAGCACCGGATTTGCTCCAAGCGCACCTGGAGCAATCAAGGACAAATTGATAAGGACGTGATCTTATACGAGTAGCGTTACTCACATCGTCGCGGTAAGGTGAGGGAAGGATGTCATAAATATTCCGCAGCGTGATTGCCTTCTGTCCAGCGGTCGCAATGTCGAAGCTTGGCGAGATGGCCATGGACCAGATGCGGTGGGAGTGGTGGATGACGTTTCCAATCTGTTGATGTGTCTTGGTGTCCCATAGTGAGACCGACGAATTAGCGGAGGCTGCGATGATTGTGTCATTGCATGCCAATGCGATACACCTTGGTTTGTCGTCGCTGTGGATGCGCCATTTTGCGAGCGTTTCTTTGGTGGACACGCAATGAATGTCGCCGTCTTTGGACAAGGCAAAGAGGCGGTTGGAGTCGCTGGCCCAGGCGAGGGATTCGTTCGAGGCCGAGTTAACCCCAATTGGAAAGTTTGCGAGGACGTCGCTGCCGTCGTAGATGCGAACGGACTCGTGACTCCACGTGGCAGTAGCGATGTGTCGTCCGTCGGGAGAGAACTTTACTGCACCCAACCAGTTGTCGTGTTTGAATGGGCCAAGAAGTTGCTCGCCATCGGAAAACGACCAGACACTGAACGTCATGTCACGTGATCCTGTCGCGATGTTCGTCCCATCTGCTGAAACGTCCACCGCACGCACCCAACCTTTGTGTGCCTTGAACTCGACCACCTTTTTGTGGGTTTTCGCATCCCAGACCATCACTTGACCATTTCCTGTCCCACACGCGATCCACCTGCCATCTTGTGTGACTGCCAGGTCGCAAATCAAACTCTCAGCGTCCATTGGCTTCCCCACCTCCTTGCCATCCTTCACTCGCCATTGTCGAATCTTCCCTTCATATCCACCGCTCACGACATGCTCCCCAGCAGCAAGAAAAGCGACCGAATATACATCATCTTGAGCAACGATTTCGACCGAATCCGCGTCAGTTGCGACATTGGAGGTGGAGCTTTTTCCATTGGATTCCTGAGGATCCCTCTGTGCCTCTCTTTCGTTAGTTTGCACCTGCGGACCACCGTCCAAGGGAAGTGGGCTGTCCGCCCTACTCGACTCTGTTGCTCTCGTCAGCGCCGTTCATCGATGATCTTGCCAACGTACTACTCACCATTCCTCTTCCTTGAGCGCAACTTGTCAAACATACTGAATCAGATACAAAGAGAATGTATTGTCGTTCACTCACAACACGCCTTTATCCCCTGGCATACACGTGCACGCCCGTCCACTTCTCACGCAGGTACCCTGGGCCCTGGGCGCTCGCTTTCATCAATATCTCGTTCGCCTTTATGCGTACATAACATCGCTATCGCGTTATCTAATCACGATAGCTTACCTATCAGTCGAAGATTCTGAGGACGGTTTATCTCATCTCGTTTCGACATTTTTGTCAGATCTTCTCCATGAAGCTATGCTTGGGCGTCACTCTCTGATTGTTATTTCGCAGGACAGTGAGCTAGTAACATGATTCCAGACCAACTTTGACTGGCGCAAATCTTCCCTATCGTACCCACCCGTTGGTCCTCCTCTGATTATGTGCTCCAAATGTACTAACCCTTGAACACCAGCAGACACGTGCTGACCCAGCACGCATTGTCACACACCTTGATTATGATCAAACCACCGGCGTGAGGCATATTCGACATTCAAGAGGACACAGCGCGAAAGAAGTGAGAAACAATGGGTGATGCAGAACCTGGGGCGAAAGAGGCAGATGCATCTGAGCGCTCTATAGGCACGTCCTTGAAAACACATCTCATATGATAATTGAAAGTATTAATGAACAATCACCTCTGCGTTCCCGTGTTTATACGGAGTATCATTCGAAATAAACTTACTCATCTCATAGCACAACATATCAGCTCGTACGTATCCGCTCCCGGACGAAGCCAATTCTCGATCAATGCTCTCTGATATGGCACTCGTGTCAGTCCCAGTACTGACGGGTTCGAATGCCCTGTCTCTTTATTAGTGGCCGGTCAGACTGGCAGTGCACGAACTCATTCATGAATGGTACAAATTCGGCAGATTATCTGCGCGGTCAGCAGACCAACAATCATTCCTATTGTCAGCGCAGCTCGTATCAGCGACAGCCATCACTTACGCCATCCTGACAGGCAACATATAAGCACTTGCCTTCTTCAACGAATTCGGGATGTGATGTGTGGGGCGCAGCATGAACAGTTGTACCACACAAGACAATTCCGCGACCATCAGAGATCAAGGACGGATCGCCCGTCGTTCACATACTACCCATGCTCCGAAGGGGTTGACGTCTCCTTTTTTTCTTCGTTTCCAATCTAGGGACAGTTTACCCTATGACAAGACATGCGTGTTCTGCACATCGCCTGCAACATCACGAGAAAAGGGGGCAAGGTAACAACTCACTGCGATCACTCGAGAATAGTATTGGCGGTGGGTTTTTCATTGAACGGGGTATCCTGGAAGCATTTTCAGGCAGTCAGGGCGTGTAATGGTTTTATCCTTGAATCACGGTCAGGACACAAAAATGACCAACGTATCTCCGGCGTCAATCCGCCCGTCATCGTCGGTGTATTTTTGCTACAACGCAGCAAAGGGGGCCGGCCAAAAAGACAGAACTCTATCGACACCGTCATTCCGTCTTTCGGAAACCTGTCTTTTTCAGCAATGCGTGACTCTGCCCGTTGAGTCACCTTTCCCGCCACATGAACACGCCAGCAATCGCTGCGTCCGGACCGAACGTGATCGTCGCAATGCCATGCCATACAATGATCCCGACGAATCTGAACACCCCATCGGCCATCCAAAGTGTCGCGAGCATCATCGAGCTCATGGCGAAAATGATGTCCCACTTGATGAACTCGTGCGCGCCGTCCGACAGGGATACCGTTGCCGAATTGATCATGTTCGCAATATTGATCAGTACGAAGAGCGTTCGCAGGGCTTCGATGTCAGGGAAGAGAGGCCAGACGTAGACAGCGTGAAGAAGTGCAGAGAAGACAAAGGCGAGCCCGAGGGCGGCCATGACGGTAGGGTGACCCGAGTGGATATTAGGTAAAGATGGAAGGAATCTGTATGCGAGGGTAGCGAGGGTGACGAGGAAGAGAACGCCTTACCAGATAGCGGTCAGCGGTGGGTCGACAGAATGGACAATGAGGGACGTAGAAAAACATAGCCGACGGGGAATCCGAAGAGAAAGGATACAGCGTTGACTGGGCTCATTTTTGACGGGGGTTTGGGGTGTGACTGGGCCAGATAGAAGCGGCGCCAGTAACGACAAAGAGAAGGGAGTACTAGATGGGTATGATGACGCCCATGGAGAAGAGCTGGAAGAGGACGCCGATGGGGAGGGCGCACCGAGGACGAGAGGGCGGTCACGAGCGGCTTCGATCAAGGGGATTAGCATGATGATACCTATGGCGGGAAAGAGGACGACGGGATAGTAGGCTTTATCCATGAGGGCGTGAAAGAAGACGACCAAACCACAAAGGATTTCGTCACCTGGAGGCTACCGGTCCATTGCAGGCGATATGGGTGCGGGGCGAGGTCCGGGTGCCATACGACAGAGAGTCTAAGATGGCTTTGGAGGCCATTTTCTACGAGGGATTGGCAGAGAATGAGTGAGAAGGTAGAGAAGGCGAGGATTGCGGAGAAGAGGGGGAGGGGGAGTAACACGTCTGGTCAGGATGTCAAGGGAGTCGCTGCAGGCGAAAAGGACAACACGCACGAGTGAGCAGCTTCGTGAACTTGAAGGCCATATCGATGTCAGAGACAAATTGTGGCAGTCAAATAATAAGATGGTCTCTCACGCTGGAATGAAGACAACGTCCATGAGTCCCGCGTTTCCTGTGCAAACATGGCCAAGGCTTGGGTACACTGCTAGGTGCGTTGACTGACTGAGGTCAAGACAACTGTCCGTCTGCCCGGGGTTCTGAGACCCAGACAGCTTGGCCAGAGAACATCTTCTATCATATCAGCGAGAGCGCTGCTTCCTTGGGTAGACTAGTCCAGTACCTTGCGCTCAACTGTAGTGGTGGTGGAGCAGGACCACTTACCGAGCCAACCGGAAGGAGTCAGCTGAAAAAACCTTACAAAGCACGGTCACGTTCACGAGAGGAGGCATTGAGAGGCCCTTCAAGTTACACAAGTTTGCTACACGTTCATCGACCCACAGCGCGTGTTCGGGATTGTTATCACTTTTGGCCACTTCGCACATAACGAGCTACGAAAGTGGGATACTACAGTACTTTGTCTAGGGAGGTGAATATAACCGAGTTCGTCTCCCGATATCCAAAAAACCGACAACGCAGGACTATTGGACATCGACTATCCGCACGCTGTCCATCAACTGCTCCAACGGTGTCTCTGCCCGGATCTGAACATTAATGAAACTGTCCGTCGCGACACGTTTATACAGCACGCGCCCCTCCGAAGCAAGTAACAGCGCACCGAACGGCTGCTTCAGTCGAACGACCAGTCGTAATGCACGCATGGCTAGATCAAACTGAGAAGCCCCACCGAAGAAATCCTTGTCCAGAAGGGGACTGATCCATGGGTGGATGAGCATCAAGCCGTGCATTCCAACCAAGTCGTCGCTGGTCTCAATGCGTATGTCACCTAGGACGTGCGTAGTGGCATGATAGACATGTACGATCGAGTCCGATCCAGGTTTTGCTGTCATAGCGGTAAGGGATGTCAGGGAGAAAACAAATCCAGGAAGGCGGAGTCGACCAGTCATGATCGACAGAGGGGGAAGGTCGTGCAGCCGCTCGTAAAACCGAACGACGAGCAAGGGGTCAGGCAAGGATGACTGCAAGGCCATGGTCATTCTGTCCATCTCGGCGGTCTCGATCGGCTGCGGAACGTGAGGGGGCTCGATCTGGTCATAGACAGTGAGGTCGGCAGGGAGATAGCTATTGGTACTATCACTCGAGCTTCCAGCCTGGGTCCAGGAGAGAAGTGTGACGTTGTCCGATTGAGTCAAGATGTACTCCAGAAGACGTCGGACTGCTCGTGTTCCCTCGCCATATATGACCGGGAGTGAGACATCAAAGATACCAAACAGACAGTATGCAATATCTTCTACCCGCGTTGTCTCGCGATTCGAAGCCAAGTACAGCTTCTCGCGCACCCTCTTTAGCCCTGGCTGAAGCGTTGCGAGGGCCTGAGTAGCAAAGTTGGTTGCCTGTTTCATCTCCGAGAGGATTATGGGCGATTCCTTGCGATTGAACATGTCGAGATCAAGGTATGGCTTCCAATCTTCCGTATAGAATTGCACAACCTTCGATGCGACGTACTCTTGGTATGTCCATCCACGAGTGTTCCAGATGCTCTTCCACAAATGGCCCTTTCTTTGCGATTTGGAATGAACACCGAGAAGATGGACGATCGTGAGCGTCGCGCGAGAATACCACTGAAACATGGCAACAACTGATTCTTGCTGAACTCCCTTGTCGCTCTGGTTGACACAGCACGTATCACTCCAGGCCCACCGGAAGCGCTGAGACTGCACGAGGTGGCAAAAGCTGATGAGTTTGTTGTTCGCGGGGGATGCAGGAAGTCCATAGATAAGGGTATTCTCGACGGTTTGAAACGATGGTTCGCGTGGCTGCCACCTGTGTGAGAACATCACATATTCATAGAACTTCTCTACCTCCTGCTTGATGCGTACACAGTCGAGCCGATCGGGGGTAATCATGGATGACCACAACTCGTTGAACATGGAGCACTCCTCGAAAGCTTCCTGTTGCATTGTCTTATCATTGAGACGACCAGTGGTGGTGTCGATGAGAACATGGGGAATGACACGGGTTGTCTGTTCGACGACTTTTCTGATCAGTGGAGTTGTGTCGAGATAAGAACGCCGCATGTCTATCGCCACAAAATCAGCTCGTCTGCGCAACATGAATGAGAACAACTTGCCCCGGGTTTGTGGGTCAGGCGAATTCTCCATCCTCGACAGCATGGTCTCGAATGCGTCGAATGCCTCCTTGTAACGCCCTAGGCCATGTAGTACCGCATGTTTCCTTTTGTACCTGTCGTAGCTCGATGGGTCGCGTTTAGTAATCTGATTGTGCAGTCAGCGCCGTCAACTCGGGATGCCGCGCGGATCAATTTATACCTGTGTGGCATTTATGAGTTCATGCTCCAACAATCCTACTCGCGCCTTGCAGTTGCTGTGGTAGGGTGAGGGAAGGATGTCATAGAGATTCTGCAGCGCGATTCCCTGCTGTTCAGCGGTCGCAATGTCGTAGCCTGGCGAGATGGCCATGGACCGGATGAAGTGGGAGTGGTAGATGACGGTGCCGATTTGTTGATGTGTCGTAGTGTCCCAGAGTGAGACCGATGAATTAGCGGAGGCTGCAATGAATGTGTTGTTGCATGCCAGTGCGATACAGGCTGGTTTGTCGTCGTTGTGGATGCGCCATTTTGCGGACGTCTTCTTGGTGGACACGTCGAGAGAGTGAATGTCGCCGTCTTCGGACAAGGCAAAGAGGTGGTTGGAGTCGCTGGCCCAGGCGAGGGATTCGTAGAAAGCAGCGGAGATTGAAAAGTCTGCGAGGACGTCGCTCCCCTCGTAGATGCGAACGGATTCGTGATTCCACGTGGCAGTAGCGATGCGTCGTCCGTCGGGAGAGAACTTTACTGCAGTCACAAAGTGGTCGTGTTTGAATGGACCGAGGAGTCGCTCGCCGTCGGAAAACGACCAGACACTGAACGTTTCGTCATCCGATCCTGTTGCGATTTTCTTCCCATCTGCTGAAACGTCCACTGCATGCACCCAACCTTTGTGTGCTTTGAACTCCACCACCTTTTTGTGGGGTTTCGCATCCCAGACCATCACTTGACCACTCCCCGTCCCACACACGATCCACCTGCCATCTTGTGTGACTGCCAAGTCGCAAATATAACTCTCAGCGTCCATTGGCTTCCCCACCTCCTTGCCATCCTCCACTCGCCATTGTCGAATCTTCATTTCCGCTCCCCCGCTCACGACATGCTTCCCATCAGAAAGAAAAGCGACCGAATGAATCGAACCTTGAGTAACGATTTCGATTGGATGCGCGTCAGTCGCGACATTGGAGGAGGAGCTTTCCTGAGCATCTGTCAGTAACTCTCTTTCGTTGGTCGCCGATGTTTGCACCTGCTGACCACCGTCCAAGGAAAGTGGGCTGTCCGCCCTACTCGGCTCTGTTGCTCTCGTCAGCGCCGTTCATCGATGGCCTTGCCTACGTACTACTCACCATTCCTCTTCCTTGAGCGCAACTTGGAAAACATACTGGGTCAAGTACAAAGTGAATGTTTTGACGTTCACTCACAGCATGCCTTTATCACCTGACATACACGTGCACGGTCATCTACTCTCACGCAGGTACCCTGTGCCCTGGGCGCTCGATTTCATTGATATCTCGCTCGCCTTTATGCGTGCATAACATCGCTATATACCTAACAAGATACCCCACCTATCAGTCGAGGATCCTGAGGATGGTTTCTCTCATCTCGTTTCGACATTTTCCGTCAGATCTTCTCAATGAAGCCATGCTTCGGTGTCACTATCTGATTATTATATCGCAGAACTGAACTAGCAACGTGATTTCAGACCAACTTTGACTGGCGCAAATCTTTCCTATCATACCCACCCGTTGGTCCTCCTCCGATCATGTGCTCCGAATGTACTAAACCTTGAACACCAGCAGACACGTGCTGACCCAGCACACTTTTTCACCCACCTTGATTATGATCGAACCATTGGTGTGAGGCATATTCAACATTCGAGAGGACACAACGCGAAAGAAGTGAGAAACGATGGGTGATGCAGAACCTGCTGCAAATGAGGCATCTGAGCGCTCTCTAGGCACGTCCTTAATAATCATGTCTGCGTTCCCGTCCTTGTACGGAGTATAGTTCGAAACAAACTTACTCATCTCACAACACAATATACGTATCCCGTGTTGTCCACCCCCTCCCGGACAACGCCAATTCTTGATCGATGCTCTCTGATATGGCACTCGTGTCAGTCCTAGTACTGACTGGCTCGAATGCCCTGGTCTCCTTATTACCGGCCAGTCAGACCCGCAGTGCACGCACGAACTCATTCACGAATGGTATAGATTCGGCAGATTATATGCGCGGTCAGCAGACCATTAATCATTCTTATCCCTAGTGAAGCTCGTATCAGCGACAGCGATCACTCACGCCGTCCTCACAGGCAACATAGAAGCACTTGCCTTCTTCAATGAATTCGGGATATGATGCGTGAGGCGCAGCATGAAAAGTCGTACCACACAAGACGATTACGCGACCATCAGAGATTAAGGACAGATCGCCCGTCTTTCACATACTACCCGTGCTCCGAAGGTGTTGACACATCCTTTTTTCTTCGTTTCCAATCTAGTCACAGTTACTCTATGGCAGCGTCGAGCCAATATCGAGTTCTCCAACGCCTCAAGCTACCGCCCTACTCTCCGCAACCATCTTCGCAACCGCCACCTCCGCCACTCAACATCTCCCACCCACCGTCGATGCCGATAATCCAGTTTGTCTTCCCCCGACCGCGTCAGAGCATCTGCAACGCCCACGCCCTCCAAGACTCTCCTCCCGTGTCTGCCCGCACGCGAAGACACCTGCCGGAGACACCACTCTAGCACACGCTCCACACGAGCCTTCTGCGCATACGCCTCGTCCGCGTCGTAAAATTCCATCGCGTTGCGAAACGATAGCCAGAGGTACAATACGAGCACCTTGTGCAACCCTCTAGTAGATGCTTCAGCGCCTCTTTGTGGGCGCGATGATCAAATCCGCACGCACCTTTGGCGGGCGGAGTCGGGCATCATCCCTTCCACCTTCTCCAGCACACTCATAAACGGAGCGACGGACAACACAGCGTTGAGCTCCACGTGTATCACATTGGCGTGTAGACTTACTATCTGCGCCAGTATATCGAGCGCGATCGGATCTGACCACTGGATCGGACAAGAGCAGATCCCTGGCGTGCGTGTTCATGAACTCGCCTAGCTGGCCCAACCGGGTCTGCGTGGCGGCACGCAAGGGCAGGCGGATGCAGGACACGTTCTCCATCCAGTGTTCTGGAGAATCGAAGACGGCAAAGGCGAGAGGAGGTCCGGGAGTCGCGAGCGCTCGACAGAGCGTTGGCATGTCTTCCTTGTGCAACGTGGTGACTAAACCACCAGGTTGTCCGTGCAATCCGTAACGTCCTGCTCGCCCGGCGATTTGCTTTATTCGAGATATCGACAGCGGCCGCCTCTCTTGAGAGTCAAACTTGGAAAGGGTTTCAAACATGACGCGTTTGATCTTGCTGCAAAACACAGCACATGCATGACGAGAACGGTACTACGTATAGGTTGAGTCCCATTCCGACTGCGTCACTAGCGACGATAACGTCGTCATCGATCTGGGGGTCCTTGAAGAGCGCAGCCTGCTCGGATCGAATCTCGGGTGGCAGGTAAGGGAGTGGGTTAAGTAGAACAGTTTCGAGCTTGCGAAAGCTCTCGTCAGGAGGTACCGCTACCCCGACCGCTGCCCGTCCAAGGCCGTGTAGGGTACCAGCTACCGATATTACGCCCTATCGAGGGAGTTGACCAGCTTGTAGTGGCAGAGGCGTGCAAAGGGCGCGACCCCGGATAGATCGGTTGTAATTCGGATGCACGAGTGGGGAGTAGGGGGACTTCCTGCTCGAAGAAGGGAGATGGAGGAAAGGGAAAGGATTCCCATAGGTGGTGCTGGCAGGAGAGGCCTTTCGGGCCAGTGGTGACAGCATTTCACCGTGGGGTCTGCTCGTCCGGAATTCGAGTGATACTTATGCCCGGTGTGTGATGTATGTGTAATTTACTATTCCTGAGTCTCTGATTACCGTCACCTCTTCTGATCAGTAGTTATCGAATGTCTGTTATAGGTGTGGAACTAGTGTATTACACCGACTGCGCCATCGTCCGAAACCAAGTGCTATAGAAACGGTAAGTCCACATGTATCCAAAACTTACCTCCCACTAGCTTCCTTTATCCCGTAGTTTCAAAGGAGATCAGTCATTTATCGACGATATCGCGTCGTCGCCTCGCTATGCAGCATCAGCATCAATAGGACCACCTTCAAGCCAAAACGTGCATTCGGTGCTTAACAGTAGCGTCTACTTGCTCTCCATCGTCCACTGTATCACAAATTTACAATCTCCACCGCATCCGCATACATTTCGTCAAATGAAGTATCTTCGAGCGTGAAAGAAGGAGGCACTAAGGAACACTGGCAGCAATCAACTCCTCCAACTTCTTAGCGTCCATCCCCGGAAATCTGGGAACGATTCTGCACTTAAACGGCAGAGGGTGTCTGTGCAGAGAGTTATCAGCACCAGATTGAGTGAGATGGATCATCACTCACACGCTGAGACCACTAGAAAACTTGGGTTCGACGTTGATTTCTACACCGTTCTCGTCCAGTGGTTTCAATATCTTGAATACCGCCAACACCTTGACAATCACAGACCACACAGACGCGTCTGCAAAATGTCTCCCGCTACACATGCGTCGGCCGAATCCGAACGCGATATGTTCAACATCATTTGGTTTGAGAGAACCGTCTTCGTTGAGGAATCGTCCAGGAATGAATGCGTGGGGGTTAGGATACCTAGATTCATCGTGCGCCATTGACCTAGAGATACGGGAGAGTATCAAGATCGATTTCAACGAAAACAATGTATAGCACACTGACCACAGGTTTGCTAATAGGACAGCACCTGAAACTATTGTCAATACACACTCAGCAACGAAAGAAGATCAATAAGCACCCTTTGGGATGTAGAAACCATCATACACATCGTCGTCGACTGCAGCATGAGGAACCGCTGCACGATACATCAGGATTGATGGGGTGAACTGACGAAGAGAAAGGATTACTCACACAGTGGGATGACAGGGCTGTATCGGAGCGTCTCCCGATAAATAGCGTCTACGAAGGGCAACAACGGTCGATCTTCTATTGCCGGCAACCTGATTTTGCCAACAACAGCGTCTATTTGTGCTTGAGCCATCTCCTGTGCATCGGGGTTCAACATCATCATCAGGAAAAATGTCAGTAGGACCGAGTTGGACTGTACTTGACTGTCAGTAATAGATATTAGAGTAGAGATTATGTTGCGCACAGTCTCTGATGCAGCTAGCGATCGAATGGTATGAATGAGTATTGGATAGGCCGACCAGAATGTGAACAATGTACCCACGAACGCGGTCCCAGCCGCTTCCTTGAGTGCCTTCATCCACGTTTCCTTGAACGAAGTTCCTTTTTCTTCGATCATACGCAGTCCGTCGTGTACCAAAGACGGCGAGACACTATTGCTGGGCTATTGAATATGTTCAGCATTGAATCGGTCTGTGCATGAGGCAAGAAATCGAAATGACCATTTCTGCTTTCCGGAGAGAATATTCAAACGGCCGGTCAAGATACACTTTTGTAGCTGCACGTGCCATCACCATCTCCCTCTTAAACGACATACCAGGAAACCACGGCGGGAGTTGGAGCACTGAAAACAAATTAGTCGCGTGATTAAAGTTGAACAAGAAATGCCAACCAACTAACTCACAGAATGGGAAGGCACTAAGTAAGACCGCTATGTCAGGGCGAGAAGCAGGAACAATAACGGTTAAAATGTTTGCTACGATGTCAATGATCTCATCCCTGCGAGACACTGCGTCATAGTCATACGTGCTCTTCAGGATAACAGATGCTGTGTATCTTAACAGAAGGTTGAGTTGGATCTATCTGCATTTTCTCTGACATTCTTACTCGAGTAGATGGTTGTCGAGTTCTTCAGGTGCGTCCAGCAACTGCCGGAGGAAATAACACGACTTCTCGTACAGGCAAGGCAGAAATCGGGGTGTCGCGTCGTGCCGAAACGTTTGGTGAAAGAACCGCTTGTGCAAGCGCCATCGATCACCATAAGGCAAATTGGAAGAAGCAAAAGCCACTCCATACCTGGAATAAAAAATCGAGTTTAGTGGTGCGATGAGGAAGGAAGAACTAACAAATCGTTGGAAACGAGGTAGGGACGATCTGAATAGTTACTAGACCGTTTCTCCATCAGGTCTTTGGCAACCTTCTCAGAATTAATGATGATGATTTCCTTTCCCAACAGTCTGGAATAAACTATGTCGCCTGCGCATGGATGTAGACTTCACTGAATGAGGTGAAATAGACGTACTGTAGCTTACCGTATGTTTTTGCCCAGTCGGCGTAAGTCGACCATGGGGCGCTTGTGTTGATTCCGATCACATTTCCGATAAATGGTAAACCAGGGGGTCCAGGGGGCAATGGACAAGGGTTTCGACTCGTAAGAGCTTGTCTTCCGATCCATAGAACTAGGACACAGCTAAGGACCAAGGCACCCGTCACTGTAGTCTTCGAGTCGAACATCGCGGGGGGAATGATGAATGCAAAGCAGACTCACGGATCGATATTGTATTTATAGTCATGACTGTATGCCAGTGCCTGGATGCCTGTATGAGCCAAAAGAGTTCCAGTGGCACTCGAACGGTCAACCTGTCATACCGAAAGGCCCATCAGCCACTGATTGGTCACGAGTCATGCAGAGGTCAAGCCTGCGAACTGGAGCTTTCACAGGCCCAAAACAACCCATACTCTGCCCACTATGGACAGCCTTGATGTTCGGAGAACGCCACGGTGTGGCGGGTTCACCGGAGACCGAGGCGCACACACGAATAGCGCAAGGATCACTAGAATCGAGAAGAGCTGAGTACATAGACAGAAAAAACGGGCGCGACAGTACCTAGAATCGAGAAGTTACAATACTGAGGAAAGAAGGAGGGGTCGACACGGAAAACCAATATACAAAGACAGACACGGGCCTTCAAAGAGGCCTACTAATCCATGACACGGTGAGTCAACACAGACGTTCGGAACCTTCCTAGGACATCAAGTTGCGCGTCTGTAATCTGTAAGTAGATAGCTTGACGCGGGAGGCACGATGTTGAAGCACCAGATGTACTGATGTTGTCCAACGAATAAGATCAAGCAGCAAAAAGAGTGGTCCTGGGAATATTAAGTTTGCCACTAGCCCTTCTCTCCCATCAATTTCAAGGATGATATCGCGGATCGAACAACTCACCATCATTCATCTCCCGGAAGTGCTGGAGGTAAGCTTAGCTTTGCATCAAAGCAGTGGAAACGAGGGAGGGACGTTTCGATTTCAATTGTTTCACGCACAATCACTTCAATTGCTGCGGGCGCTTGATTGAATCGTCTTCCCTGCAATAGTTGGTGAGGAAGTGAGCTCAATGGCTAGGTGAGACGATGATGCTGACGAGAAGAAAAGAGTCGGAGCCTGAGAAAGAGAAGCAACGGCGCTTCAAGGTTATACAAGGCAAGATATTTGAAAGTATGGTCATACTGACGGGGACACAAGAGTAGAGCAACACTGGCCCAGGGGGCGCACAGCCAATCGAAATTCAAGTGAGATATGTACTGTCGCATTCCTCGCAGATGGTAAGCACATCGTGGGACGCCGGGGAATTTTTGTTCTAAAGTGTAAAAGATGGCACGAAACTGGACACCGATAGTAGTTGGGAGTCCTGTCGAGAACATTGTGGTGTCGAAAGATGGAATGTAGATCGTATGTGGGACATTGAGCAACCAGGTGATCGTCTGGAACGCGGCTAACCACGACACGGTGACCGAGTCCCAGCCTGGAGATGGCAGCAGATGCGCGTATGCGGTCGACTCAATCCTCGACGCCCTCCGCACAGCAGGTCGTCCCTCAAACCGCTCACGCGGTACAACTGGCTCAAGGCGCTCCGAGCGAGTGAGTCGCGACCCGCCGGAGGAGGGCGAAGGCGAGGCAGTGTGTGAACAAGACAATCGCAGCAACTGGGTCTCTGAGGGGAGTGCCTGTGGTTGGGGAGGGGTTGGTCGCCAAGTGGGCAGAGTCGAGAAAGAGTTTTTGCGAAATGTTTGAGTGTAAACCTGGTGGATTGATGTGAGAGGATATATACGAGAAGTTATCATCACTCTATGTACGACTAGGAGTATTGATTAATATATATTACGATGGAAGTCAGACTGACCAAAAACTACATCGCTATCGTCGAGCATACACTCGTCCATAGGAAGGACATCTTTACATGACAAGCAACGTTATCGTCGTAGTCCACCATCACAGTTGGCATGCATCAAATCAGCAACGTCAGACTGTACCCCGCCAGTCCTAGCACTATGTGAATGAAGCGGGTCAGCAACAACAGACAGACAGACAGATACTACACGGCCACGCACAGTATCCCGTCAGCTTCTCAAATGGCGTATGGAAATAGACGCTCGTCGTCCCAAGTGCAAACAACCAAAGGGCGACAAGCCCCAGCGCGGCATACACCGACCACTTGTGCATCCGTGGACACAGGCCCGACCACGTTGCAGCGGGAGCTCGCGTATTCGTCGTCAGTGCCGGCCTGATCTGGCCCACGAGAAACAGGATAGACATGGTCAGGAGGAACACGTGCCCAGATACGTCGTGGCCCCTGCGCAGCCGCGGTACAGTGCGCCACGTGCCAGCCTCGGGTAGCACCCACGGGGATGCGAACAGGCCAGGGTGCGTCTCGGGCGCGAGTGAGGTCCTGGAGAAGCAGTACTCGAGTGGGACGGCAAATGAGCCACCCGATGGTAGGGCAACGGTGCACTCCCCACCCGAGAGGACGATCGCGCGCTCAAGGATAGCGGGGCCGAAGAACCAGCGGGTAAAGGCGAGCCATGCGAGGGAAGCGACGACCCACTGGAGTATGCGGCGGAGGGTCTGGGTGTGTCGTGGACTGGTGAGCCAGATGAAGAGGAATGCGAAGGATGTCCAGCCCCAGGCGCGCTTGATGAAGAGGACGTTGAGGATGTTGGACTTGTTGGCGAAGTAGTCGGTATTTTGTAGAGGGTGGGGAAGGTGAGAGAGAAGGGGATCTGAGGTGTCGAGGAATGTGTTGTTCTTGACAGAATAGACAGTACCGAGGAAGAGAACAAGAGTGAGCGTTACCAAGGCAGCTTGTCGGGCATCAAAGTGCATCGTCATGATTCAAACAGTGGCTGGTGTTGCGGACTTTGTAAGTACATCGATCCAGCCACTGCTCACTTTGATTACACCGCCCATGTTGGCAGACATCTTGATCGGCGTCCAGTGAAATTTGCGTGGCCGATGGGCCGGCCTGTCCAATTATAAAAAACAGTGACAAGACCTAAACCGTTGCTAACAAGCATGAACTTGGCGAAACGAACAGACCACCATGATAAAATTCTACTCCGAAGTGAAACTTGCACTGTATGTTGCTTCTTTATTTCCCAGTTTTATTACTTGCCTTCGGCCACCTGGTGGCAGTGGCATTCAATCGCAGATCACGAAAAAATTAATGACCTGCAATAGCAATGCCAAGCAGTAACATGATACTATTATCCTGCTGATGTTGATGGGTGAAGTGATATCACGACACCCGGTAATGTGTTTCACTTCTGCCTGCAGGGTATAAGGGCCACTTATGGGCGCCAGTGCTTGTGACGAGCTGCTGATACCTCCCTTTCATTTCTCTGACTCGGTCTAGTTAAGCTCAAGCCATGTCTCCCTTTCCTGTTCCGGTTGCACAGGTGTATGGCTACAATTATCTTTCTTCTGTCATTTGCACTGTCTTCTACAGTGTGGCATGTATGCAAACGTGAGTAGTTGTTCTCATCATCTTCGTACCAGTTCTGAACAAAGCACGTCTCATCTTCCGACCAGATTCTTCTATTATATTCAGTAGGGTCATTCATTTCTTGCACTCGGGTCCTTCAAAGTAGAAACATGTCAGTCAAAATAGCTTTGTTCCCACCAAAACAAACTTCAAAATCACGCTTACAACAGTCCTCAAATGGGGACTGTTTTCTACTTTGAAGGACTCTGGTAACTGTCTTATTGCCACTGATACTGTTTTCAGCTACCAGGATGATCTATTGCGCATCAAGATCTTCGTAAGTAAGCTTTCCCAACCACTGTAGTTGATATCACAAGCTTCTTACTGGCAGGTAGCCGCTCTATGGTACAGTTCATATCCCCTTCAGCTACTATTTTATTGACATTTTATTGACACCATATAGGGCAGCAAACACGCTGCATGAAGGCATGACCATCAGTGGAAGTTCGTCTCTCGACATGCACAACCTATCGTTTACACTGAACCCTACACAGCATATAAACACATTTTTGCTAGTCTGGAGGATCCGGCATCGTACAACACACTGGCTCCGTGAGCTATTGCTTTCTAAATTACTGAATTCCACCACTTGAAGCTGAACTTCCACCAGCGAGCTCCTTGCAAGTGTTGACTTGACTTTCACATAAACTCTATTGACAGTCCATAGTTACAACTGCTTTTGACGGTGAATATCATCTGGTTCTCATTCTCGGGATGACAATGCTGAAACTGTCACTGACTCGAAGACCTTTGTCTCATTGCCTGCACAAGGCTTTTTTGTCTACCGAATTTACATTTGTATGTTTTCGAATCAAAC
>JBBPPE010000269.1:0-19313 GCA_038091835.1 Leccinum ochraceum
AGCTCCGGTAGGAAGAGATGGAAGTATCTTTCATGTCTGAGTCAATGGGGTTGGGGAACGTTGGCTGGGGAGAGTGATCGACCAACAAGAGTCTGGGAAAGCGTTGCACAGGGGAGTTATATCGTTAGCATGCGCCAAGGGATGATAGGTACGAGAGACAGAGCCATGGATATGTAAGGTGCCTGAATGTAGTACTGGATGCGGATTGAATTGGTTGGTAGAGCGCGAGCGCACGTAAATGTTCCTCGTCGCCTTCAGCAAACGGGTCACTGATGGAGGATGAAATATGTATAGAACGTGGCGATCCAACAGACAACCGGTTCGGAGTATGTAATCGTATGGAGTGCGGCAAACGAGAACGAGAACGCGATGTGGTACTCACTGCAGGCAAGACAATGATCATGCAATGAGGGTGAGGACACTTGGGTGGAGAATGTCTGATCGGGTACGCGGGCGAGTGTGGCGGATACTGTTGACTGGACAAAATGGGATCGTGGTCAGCGTGGGGGGTCGTGAAGAGAGTAGAAGGAGGGGATATGGAAGGGAGAGACGAGTGGGCAGGGTCGACGTCGCAAGCAGCGACGAGGAGGAAGGAGTCTTGTGTAACGAAGACCCTACAAAAGAGAGAAGGGAAGGGACTGCTTGAAATGAATAAGAGCACAGCAACGCGCTGGCTAACAAACAAAAAATGGAAAATGGAAAAATGAACGGAACCACTTCCGGAAACATTTACGAAGAGAAAATACTCAAGATACGTCCATAAAAGGGGAAACCCGATGAAATAAAAAAAGATAAAAAGGAAAATGTCAAAACGTGACGACAAGGTTGAGGTGCAACATCAGCTCATCCGAGACAAGTTAGACTGTACATAACTGTCACCACACCCTTTCGGCACTTCACATCGATTATCTCGATTGCCTGTGTAGCAGCGATGGGCGCGATGCCGGCACCCTCACAGCCAGTCCCGGGTCGGCTGCGAGTAATACCCTAAGGTGGGAACGCCTCTGTCCGCCAAACGGCGCTATCCGTGGCACGTGTGGAAACAGCGCCGTGCGCGCACTTTCCCACGACCCCACGTTTTACGATGTCGAGAGCAAAAATGACGTATTTCACCGTATATGGCGCATACTCACTGTGAAGAGCTTCGGAGAAGAACTGGGACCACTACGCTTGATGTCTGCTTGGGTCAGACAAGGACAGTATCGACAGACAGAAAGCGCTCACACTAGCTTTGAAATTTGCTGTTCGCCAATTTAACGCCATCCTCCACGCATGCAAACGGCCTTGACTCACCTGCGAGAGAATGACCACTGCCTTGTGGTGTGGTGTGATTAGAGAGAGATTAGAGAGAATGCTGGTAGGCTGAAGCGAGAGACGGTGTAAAAGAAAGACTGGTGAGTTGGATGGGGATCTAGGGTGGATGCAGCGCAACGACTACAAGGAAAATCGTCTCGAAGTGAATCGAGCGTGTGATGAGTCACGAGTACTAGTAACAGAGCACTTGCAGCGACCTTGTACTTGCAAACTGGCTGGCGTCGGGCGGGAAGCAGATAGAGGTAGGCTGGTGGTTCTAAGTCGAGGTTTTACCACCCGAAATGCGTGAAAAGCGAGCACCGCTTATCCGTTTGTCCTTCAAGCGGGCATGCGGCACGTATTACTTACTTGGTCCTCGGTAATATTTGTTACCTTTATTCTGATTTGGCAGGACAACTCCACGTTGTCTGCCTGCAGGCATTGGATGTTAGGTAGTTGCGTATCTTCTTTATGTAAGTTGCTGTCTTCTCAGAAGCTTCCACTGCAGCGCACTCATACACTACAGAGACCACTGACCTAACCTCTGCCAAGCGTTATGTATACAAAAATACGCGCTATTCGGGTGTTCAGCGCTCAGCCTATCCATGTTCGCTCCGTAGAATGTCGGTTCAAACGTCCTGATAGACACATTGTCTCATACATATTTCGTAACATGCAAGCGTTTGCGCCGGTTCCCACAGAGCACCTCCCATCATTCACAAGTTCTTATCAGGGCGCTCATCGTATATAGCTTCACACATCGTTCATCGAGAGGTACAGCCCGCGTCCCTGTCGGATTCTCAAATAATGATCTAATTTTTCTTATACTTGTCTACTTAACCGGTGACAGGTAGACCGCTCATCTCACATGGTGCGGCGCGGCCCGCCGTTGTCCTCGGGTACCAGGTAAGCCTTGACCAAGTAACGCTGTCGACACATCGTAGTGGCAGGTGGACAGCAAGCTTATCTTGCTACCACCCTCAAATTTTAGTGATGGGGATAAGACGATGGGCTCAAACTCCACGGCGTTCCGTAGGTTGGAGAGCGCTCCACGTTTTGCTGGTTGCCACGGAAGAATAGAAGTCTTCCTTCATGATAAATTCTCAGCAAACTGATGGGTCCCCCGGTTGGATTTTGCCAAGTTAGGTCTCCTTCGTCCGACAATTGCCGCCGTATCACAGATCATGCGTTTTGCCTGGTTTCTTATTGCACTTGACAGGCGATACGGTGCATGTGACAGACGCATCTCACCCGAGCGGTATAAGTAAACTGCAGGAGCAGTGCAACTTATGCGACTGTATCGTGCCCAAAACTCATAATTCAGTGAAACAGTGAGAAGAATCGAACGGATCATACGAAACTACGTATCAATAAGGAATGTAGGCAAGTCCACACAGAAGGATCGAGACGAACAGGAAGAAAGAAACGAGAAACGAAATCAGTAAGTCATCGGGCATAATACGTACACATAACATCTAGTCTCTCCGGGCCCCGTTCATGAGTAAAGCCATGAGATCATGGGCCGGCTGGTTCGTGGTTCCACCACCGAAGCCTTGCTGCTGCAGGTGCAGTGGAAGCATGTGTGGATGAATCTGTTGCTGCGGTTGCTGGTGTTGCCTCAAAGCGATATGAGGTGGTTGGACTTGAGGACCCTGTTGCCCAAACCCTCCACCAGGCGCGCGGAGCCCCCCATGCATGCCATTAGCTCCGGCCAGACCCAACAACTGTGCTTGCGTGGATCCCAGGTTTCCAGGATGAACGAGTCCTTGTAGCGTGTTCGGACCCAACGTCCCTTGTAGCTGATGTGCACTTGGGTGGGGAGGACGAATCTGCTGAGGCCCACCACTGAAGCCTAGCGAAGGTTGTTGGAAGTTGTTAAAAGGAGGCTGAGGCCCGTTTCCGTGTACTGTCCCATGGAGGCCGCCATTCGTCATTCCAACAGATGCATTGACAAACTGGTTGGGTTCGTGGGGGGGTCGTCCACCTAAATTCGCGAGGCCATGCGGTAAACGTTGTACCGAAGCGAGGTGATTAGGAGATGGAGCACCGCGGAACTGAGCTGTCTGCATCGGGATTGGGCCATTTCGACCTATGTTGCCATGCTGCATATGGACTGAGGGTACTGGACCCTGAAAAACCTGAGTTGGGGCACGTTGTCCGTTGAACGGTATAGGCTCATCAGGGAATTCAGAGAACGTTGCATTACTTTGTCTACTGCGAGGTGGAGCTGACCGAAGGCCTGGCACCATGCCATCGGGGACGAAGGCTCTCTCATCATAGAGTGAGTCCATTCGACCGGGGCCGAGTAGGTGAGGATGGCCTTGAGGATTTTGTAACACGTGCAGATTGTTCGACGGTGAACCATAGCCCATCTCCATATTCGGCAACTCTGGGGCGACGCCGAGTCTCTGAGCCTATTTAAAAGATATAGAAACTTACTTTTCGGAAGAAGGATTGACATACCTGCGCAGAGTTGTTAAGCATTGCAAAAATGTCTTCCATTGCTCTGGCTTCAGAGTTGTGATGCAAGCCTGAAAGGTCCGTTTTCTGAGGAGCAGGCTGTGACATCCCCGATGTACCAATCGGACCTTTTGAGAAGGGAGTCGGTTGGCTGTCTCTGTTCTTCCCATCAAAGAACTTTGCAAATCGACTGCCTTTCGCAGCAGCAGCACCTGAACTGGCAGGTTCGAAAGACTGAGCCTGGAGGCCATTCGGAAACCCCCCTCCAAGGCTAGTCTCAGTAGACAATATGTGGTCTGAAGGGAAAACGGTGCGATCGCCCGCCAAGGTCAGAGACCCGCGGTGGGTTGTTTCGGGCGTACGTGTGTTTGGGGGAGTGAGCGCGTCTCTGTGTGCTTCATATGGGGAATATTCATTGTTGGGTCGTAGTGTCTCGACCACGGGAGTGAAGTGTGCGGAGGGATCAATCGACTGACTGACGCTGAGTCCAGCACCAATGACCGCATTCATGCCAACATTGCCATTCTTTTGGACGGATGACGCTGGGTTTTGGGAGCGCATAGACGAAGCAACTGCATTTTGTGGATTCCGGGACCCCAGCGCAAGGAGCCGAGATCCTCCGGGAGGGTGAGCTTGAGACGTTTGGTTTGCAGCCATCGTTGACTCAGTAGACGGCTGCATAGTTGTAGATGGGTCGGATGGTAGTGGGGCTGGGAATACTCGCGAACTTTGTGGGGACAGTTTATCGGACGATTCAGATTCCTGACTGCTGAACACTAATGATGCAGAGGCCTGGGGGGAAGAGGCGGATGTAAATGAGGTTGGTGCATATGTAGTCACGCTGACAACGACAGGAGGTTCATGCTGCTCGCCAGGCGATGGCACACGAGAGACCCCTTCTCCTGGAAGAATAGGTGTGGATGCATTAACTGCTACCATGATAAATGTGGGTGAATTCATTAGACATTTGTAGCGCACCTTGTGAAGCATCATCATGAAGACCTGCAGAAGGACTCTCAGCGGAAGAATGAAGTACTGGGGTAACCACGCCGGGGGAGTCTGATTTCTTCTTCTCTTCTTCTCGCTTCATCATCAGACGAAAGAGTTGGATCTCATCGAGCTGGGTTTCGGGAGCCTGGACCGGGGATGAAGCTTGAGTCTGCGGCACCGCAAGACTGGACGCCACTGGCGAGGAGGATTTGCCTTTCTGCTGCATTTCCTTCCTAAACGCTTGGATACCATCCAGTTCCCCGCCAGGACGCTGGCCGCCAATAACGCCACCACTACCATTGCTCGGGATGTAAGTATCCATCCAAGCAGGCTCTTTCTCGCGTTCTCGGTCTTTGCGGTCATCACGGTCTTTACCGTCTTCGCCCGGCTTCCTGTCCCGGCCACCTGTTCTCTTGCCCCGGCTTTCCCGTTCATCTCCAGCAGCCCAGCGTCTGTCGGAACGATCACCTCCATCCCAAGTGGGTCGGTCACGGCGGTCGCGCAAATCCCGTTCGCGTTCGCGTGTCTCCCTTTCGCGTCTCGCGGCTATGCGTTCATCTCTTTTCCCGTCATCTCTCCATCGTCTGGGATCTTCGAGCTCGGAGTCTCGTTCAATTTCCCTGTCGCGATCATCTCTGTCCTTTCGATAGGCATATCCATCGTCACGGTCCGTTCTCCGTTCTTCTTTATCACGTCTTGAAGGAGATCCTTCACGACGGGGCCGGGAGGGATCGCGCGCTCTGGAACGCGGCCGCTCGCGATCATCGCGGTCCCTGCGACCATTCTCTGGCCCTGGTCGAATAGGTAAGTGAGCAGTCAAGAGCAGTAACGGAGTACTTACGGTCTTTACCTGTTCGAGGTTGATCTCCACCTGCCACGATGAGGCTGGTCAGTTTTGTAGCATGCAACATATCACTGACGATGACTCACTACGTCGCCAATCTTCGTTGGATTCCCCGTCTTTCTTCCTTTGAGCGTCCCGCGAGTCACTTGCACGAGAAGAAGTTGCCTGTTGTCCCTGAGTAGCGGCCCTGGAAGAGGTGTTAGCAAGATGGGGGGCCAACTCTCTGTCCTTGGTTCGCATCTGCGAAATAGACGAGAGAGCACGGCGATCACGGTCATACTTGTCCGACAGCTGGAATGACGGTGTTCAATGCGATTAAGTGACTCGGATGAGATCTGTACTCGCATTACGCAGTCGTTCTTGACCTTCTTTGACCCTTTCGCGATCTTGTTCCTTGTCTACGTCCCGGTCTCGGTCGCGGTCGGCTGCGCGGATAGATTGATGCTTGAAATTGCCCATCTGAGAGGGCTGGGTGATGGCAGCGCCACGGAATGATTGTCTCGCAGAAGCTGAAGAGCTGCGTTGGCGAGAACATGTACGAGGAAAGGAGACACGTACCACTATCATCTGCGTCCCGACGGAACCTGAGTGTGCAATGTCAGCAGACGAGCTGGAGGGAGAGCGAGGCTACACACCGACGGTCTCGCGCATTTCCTGTGGGGAGTGGCGTCTCGAAGTCTTTTTTAGAACTCGACGGGTCGTTTTCGGTGCTGAAATTGCAGTGAGCAGGCAGTAGAAGAAGGGGGTAAGGATGCGAGCACAGACCCGAACCAATCTTTTAGGGCTGGCATACCGCTGGGGAGCTGTACCAGAGGAGATTTGTGGAGAAAAAGAAGCTGAGAGCGAGAATACATGATGAAGGGACGATCGTCGGGGGGTACTTTGGGTTGTTGTTGAGGAGGAGGGGAAGGTTCGGTGGGGATGATGGCGAGACTGGCGAGACTGTCGGACACGGTGAGGACGGGAGAATGAGGTTGCGGGGAAACATGAATATCTGATGATGAGGACATGGTGGAAAACAAACAAGCAGGTCTCGTCGCCACGGCCACCAAACTCAGACATGCTCTCTCTCAAACATTTCATCCTCAGGCAGCGCGTCATACACCTCTACCGCCTCGCACTCAGGGCATCTCGCTGTGCGTACTTCTCTTCTCGGTACATAGTCGTCTCACAGGACCATAGCCATACCCGACCCACGTACACGCGCAGAGACACTCGGTTGGTTTCGCGCAGAGATCGAGCGCAACAAGCACCTCACCGATACCGTGAGCTCGTTTGCTTCTCCCCCGTGCACGCCTCATGCAGCCCAGGTGGCAATTCAAAACCGGCTCGCCATCGCCAACAGAGAAATCCGACAGCTCTTTCCCGGAACATCGGCTGGCACAACTCAAATGCATCCGAAGCAAGCTCGTTGACGCGAGTACATACATCATTAGGTACACTTCGAATTCATCTTTACCATGCCATCACTGCTCCCACGCATTGAGTATGTATATACGACGGCCACGAGCCGCCTTCACGCATCAGGCTTGGTTGCGAAGGACTGCGCAAAATTAAATTCAGCATTCAGATCCTGTGAGGTATGGCACGAAACGTACTTAGAATAACAGAGTCCCCACTATCGGCGGTCAGAATATGGCATCATCACATGGAAGGACACATACCGCAGGAACATTTTGCTGATGAAGCGGTCCTTATTGACGGGCTTCTTGTTCTTACCCTTTGGCACCTCGGTCCACATCTAGTCATATCGTCAACGAAACGGCGTGAGATCAGGTCGGGCGACCGTACCTCCTTCACGTTCTCGAGCACCTAGGCGGATATCAGAGATCAGGTAGAGCAAGGACGAGACGGAGAATGACCAACCATGTTGCTGTGTCGATCGAATGCCTTTACGCGTGCGAGCAACTTTTTGTTATTCCGGAGGGAGATAAGGACCTGGGCGTGGTTGCGGACGGCCTGCTGCAAAACTGACAAGGGTCCCTGGCTGATCTCATGTTCCTCCAGCTGGCGTAGCTGAGCCTCGTCTAGCTCGGATTTAGGAACATGAACGTACTGACTGGCATGAGCGCAGTAAGCACGACGTTCCAGCACCATCGGCGATGGTCCCGCTCACCTCATGATTGTGGTGGTAGTCTGGTCGAGTAGGACGTTGTTGACGTTGCACAAACAAAGCCACCACTGACCACTTCAGACACTTCTCCTCGACACAAAATCGCGCCCTCAAAAGTATCTTGAGATGGGCCGTATTAAAAAAAAGGGCAAGGCCGGTGCGGCCAAGGCCTACATGACCCGGTCAGCCGCGGTCAAAAAATTACAGTGTTCCCTGGCCGACTTCCGGCGATTGTGTATCCTCAAAGGTATTATTCGACTTCGTCATGTCACCTCTCCAGCCATAACGCAGAACAGGGATATTTCCCCGCGAGCCACGAAGCAAAAAGAAAGCCAACAAAGGCTCGACGGCTCCAACTTCCTTTTACTACACAAAGGACATCGCATACCTCGCGCACGAGCCAGTCTTGAACAAGCTGCGCGAGCACAAGGCGTTCGCAAAGAAGATCTCAAAAGCTCTTGGCCGTGGAGAATGGAGCATTGCGAAGAACCTGGAGGACAACAAACCAACTTATCGACTAGATCACATCGTAAAGGAAAGGTACAGCACTTTCCTTCCGCGTTCTTTGCAAGGGCGACTTACATGATCATCAGATACCCCACCTTCATCGACGCCGTGCGAGATATCGATGATGCACTTTGCATGATATTTCTCTTTGCCTCCCTACCCTCCAACGATCGTGTGTCACCACAGTTAATCGCCAATTGTTCCCGCCTGGCTGCCGAATGGCAACTGTACGTTATGCATTCGCGTTCGCTCAGGAAGGTCTTTCTCTCCATCAAAGGAATATACTACCAGGCGGAAATCATGGACCAGGATGTCACCTGGCTTGTGCCCTACCAATTTACGCAGAACGTAACATTTTTTCCTATGTTTCGGGGTCCCAGGTGCTAAGCAGCCTGTTTGCAGATACCATCAGACGTTGATGTCCGAGTAATGCTGACATTCCTGGAACTTTATCAAACTCTGCTCGGCTTCGTCTTTTTCAAGCTCTACACGGACGCAGGGCTTGTCTACCCGCCTCCCTTGGATGCTAACCGAGATGAGGCGGGTGCTGGGATGGGTGCATTCAGTGTTAAGACAGAGGAGAAAAATATGGCATCCATGCCAATGCCCCCAACCACTGGCAAAATAGCATCCACAAAGGAGGTCCGGCAAGCAATCAAAAACATTACCGCTGATCCATCGCTTGTCAACGAAGATGTCGATGGCGACTTCACTACCAAATCCATCGAGGTCGACGAGGAGTTTGTCGTCCACTCTTCTGCTGACGTGGATGCGGCGGCGTTGCTGCCTACACTGCAATCATTATCGGAGACGCGCAAATTGACGCCTACGTCGCTATTTTCTGCGTACACCTTCTTTTTGTCGCGGGAGACATCCCGACCCGTTTTCGAGTTTCTGATAAGGTCATTTGGTGGTCGAGTTGGCTGGCCGGCATCGTCAGGAAGTGGATCTCCCATCACGGAATCTGATGATTCCATCACTCACGTTATCATCGACCGACCCGCGATCAGCAAGGCGAACGAATCGGCAGAAGAGAAGGAACGGCGGCGAAAACGAAAGCATATCCAACCGCAATGGGTTGTGGACTGTATCAACGCAGGAAAGATCCTTGTAGAAGATCTCTATGCGCAAGGTGCTACGCTGCCCCCTCATTTGTCTCCATTTGGCGATAAAGCAGGGGCTTATGACCCGACCGTTGACCTACCCCACTCGGAGGAAGGACCGGAAGAGGAGGTGCCCGGCAGCGAGGAGGAAGAGGTTTCGGAGCGAGAAGAAGAGGAAGGAGTTCGCGAAACGGTCAGCATTGGGAATGCTGACGACGTGGAGTCTCTGCGTGCTGCAGAACTAGCAGCCGAGGCGGCGGGAATGGAATACGGCACCTTCGAGAAGGAAGTGAAAAAATTGCAGAGGAAGCGGGCGAAGGAGAAGCCAGTCGATCAAGATGAAGAAGAGATGGGCAAGATGCTGTTAAGTAACAAGAAGCGGAAGCTTTACGAGCGAATGAAGTACGGAGAGAAAAAACGGGCGGGAGAGGTGCGTGCAGCCGAGACGATTGCGGCTCTTTGTCTGACGGATCGATCAGCGCGACGCCTTGCTGAGGAGACGCAGAGAGCTGCTCACGCGAAAGGGACGGAGTTGATGCTACAGAGTATCTTGGTGCTCGGTTCTTACTTACTAACTGTAGTTAGTATACTTCTCACTTACATAAGCATGTACCTGTGCCTTGCACGGGGCTCCTCCACCCCGTCGAGTGACATTGCTCCAACTTGTGCTCACCGTGTTTCGGCCTCTCCCCAGCGCCTCCGGTAGCGAACACAGTGTCTACGTCCATCACGTAGCACGCTGTTATGGTCGGTATGCTTGGTTTGGGAAACAGACACTCCCCTTCAGCAAACGTACGCTGCTCTAACTCCTGCCCGGGCTCTGTTGCGAATCTCAGACCAGCGCCGCCGTCGAGGGCCGAGCAGAACCCCCCCGTGCGCACTCCAGACACCCCCAGCAATATCGCTGGCGGTGGTCTCCACTTTTTCTCCCTACCACATTGGACACGCCGCATACTTCCTCTATCTCCCTCAGCGCGTAAAGCTCTACACCATGTCAACGACTCAAATCTGCGCAGTGCGCCTCCCCGGAGACCGTTGTTCGAGAAAGACCTTCCCCCAACCCCGTCTCCCGACGCTGAGCCGAACATCGGTGCCCACGGTCGCGAAGTCCATGATCCAAACGATCCCCGGGTGTCCATCACCGTTCAACATGCGACCGACTCTCCTTCCCAACCCACTTTTTATCTAGACGTATACCGCAACCCACCCATAATATCCCCACCCTCTCAGACCAACTCTGTTGCGTTCACGACATTTCCTAACAGCAGCAACGAGAACGCTCTGCGGAAAAGTAAGAGCACGTATTCGTTGCGTTCTCAAGAACCTTCCTCCAGTCCTGAGCAACAGCGTGCCAGAGGTGTCTCGATGACCACCATGTTCGGAACTGCGAAACGAGCTTCAACATCCCCGCCCACTACTACTGGAACCACTCCTGCGACACCCCTAGTTCGAAAATCTTCGTTTTGGTCACGCAAGTTTTCGACTTCATCTCAACGCCTTATGACCCGACATCTTACTGTTCCAACCGAGTCACCCTCGCTTCCAACCATGAAAGCCACCTCCCCGCTCCACGCCAATTTCACTGCACCTCCAGCATCCCTCGCTCGGTCAAGTAGCAATTCTAGCAGTTCAGGACTCTCTAGGCGCCATTCGGAACGTGCTCTTCGTCGCCCCTCGACGGCTCGCACCAACATCCCTAGTTTGCCGCAACGCTCAATTGCTCCAGATAGTACCAATGTTCGACCGTCCACCGCCGATCCATATTCTCTTACTTCACGCCGCCCAGCCACACGACGTCCGACTACAGCTGATTCCGCAATGTCTTCACGTACACGCACTCTCTTTACTTTACAACAGCCGACCATGGTTCCTTCTCCAAACGAGTCACTCTCAGTCCATCCCACGGTCCAATCCAAAATCAATCCGCGTAATCCCCGACCTCGTTCTTCGACTAATCCGCCACTCCTACATCGACTTTCGATTAATCTATTCGCCTCATCTTCCTCGTCGTCTGCCAAAAACGGGTCTCCCTTTTCCAATGGAGTCCAGCCGTCCCCCATCTCTCGCTCTCCTCGGCCGTCTCTGTCTCAGATCCCAGCCGATGTCCTAAAGCCTCGAACAAGCGAATCTTCCGAGATGTTCGTTGATAGATTGGTGTCGCTCGTCTCCAAGGCCGAAATAGCTGGAATCTTGGCTTCTGCGTAAGATTCCGCTGACCGTCTTTACTCCTGTTAACTGTTTTATGCAGCGGAGACTTGATACATGCCGATTCACTCAAGCTATTTATTGGACGTTTTGATTTTCGTGGTGACCCTTTGGATGTCGCATTGCGCAAACTGTTGATGGATGTTGGTCTGCCACGGGAGACACAACAAATTGATCGAGTGATTGAAGCATTTGGGAATAGGTATCTTTCGTGTAACCCTGACCTATTCAGTTCCAAAGGTGTGTCATACCCAAATCCTCTTCCACAGAATTTGCTAACGATGTTCCTCCGCTCAGATCACCCATATATCCTAGCTTTCAGCCTCATCATGTTACACACCGACGCTTTCAACAAGTCAAATAAACGCAAGATGTCCAAAGCAGATTATGTGAGGAATACCACACTCCCAGGTTTGATTCCGGATATCCTTGATGTATGTAGCGTGTCGTTGTCGTTGCAATGGGTCACTCATGGGGCAGTTTCACAGTGCTTTTACGACAACATCGTTTTTGCACCGTTCATCTTCATCGAGGATCCCTTAGACCCTGATGGGAGTTTTGAGGGTAATCTTACCAGACCCTCCACGTCATCTGGGGTTCCAAGTCCTTTGATTCAAAGCGGGAACACGTTACTCAGCAGACCAAAGATCGATCCCTACTATCTTATCACGAATGTGAGTGTCTTGCACTACTTTCGCCTCTTTGCCTCAGGTGTCCTTTTAGAACCTGCTGGATCAGCTCCGTGTTAACGTCGATGGCCAAATATCACCTGAGAACCCCTTTCGATGGGATGGAACTGGTGCTCCTTGGAAATATGACGAGATCCTATTGGATTTTATCAGGGGCCACACGGTACAAATAGGATTGACGGATTCGCGATCGACGGCCCCATTCTTTGGTTTGAGTGTTGGGGGTATTCCAACTCCATCTTTCAATGGCCTTTCCAATGCACTTGAGACATTAGTTGCATCTGAGACATGGACCATCAAGTTTATCAAGGTCGCTGTGCTTAATCGGAAGGATGATCTGCTGGAAGGGGGGAAAAAGCCATCGAATCGCAAGTGGCGTCCATATAGTGTCGCACTTACGAGATCGTCGCTTCTTCTTTTCCGTGACCTATCGTGGGCATCATTACTACTCTCTTGGAACGATTCTCCAAGGAAAGCCCCCATTGCATCAACGTCGTTTAAGCCCGATGAAATCATTTCATTGAACGGTGCCCTGGCAGTTCTGGACCAATCCGATAGCAAGGTAAACTAACACATGCTGCAATTGTCTAGTACTCATCAGCTCGTACTACAGCACTTGAATACCTTTCATCTCATCACCCGTGATCGACGGCATATCCTCTTCCAAATCACCGGGGAGAATGAGATGAATGAGTGGATATCACGCATCAACTATGCAAGTGCATTCAAAACCACGGGCATACGCATGCGATCACTCGGGATGACAGACAAAGTTCTCGAGCTCACCGGAGTAGCTGCTGCTACGTCACATCTTCATGACCTGCAACTTCCGAATTTCGTTCAACCAAGAACATTGGCCTGGGTTCATCATAACCACTCTCAGCCAACGGAAGCACTTCCTGATGATGGTAGGTCGCACGACGAGTACTGTCCGGACACGGGTACTTTCCAAAATGAATCGGGTGATCCATCTGTACCAGAGGTTGAAGGAGCATCCCAGCTTCAGGAGACATTTGACACAGTGAAGGCAGAATTGGCTACTGCTCGCATTAGCGCCGGAGATCTATCGGTTGTGGAGAAGGCACATTCAGTTGGACCAGAATCTCCCCGTCTCGCTTCCAGGTTTCGCATAATACATACTCGGGTGGAAGACCTGGAGAATCGCATCTGCACAGCCAATGCACAAATCGATTCTAGCATGCACGTCGCGAGAAACATTGCAATCTTGGCACCATTCCAGAAATCTACCCGGGATCGTTTGCAGGAAACCATACAGACGATGTCCAAGAAGATACATGTGATGCGCTTAGATGTAACCAAGCTCGTCTGTCATCGCAACATTCTTCTCAACGATCTCGCTGTCGAGGAGAAGAATTTCAAAGAGGCAACGTCGCTCGCTTTGCAGGCTGCAACTGAAACTTTGCAGCAGCGTTACTCCGAATATGTCCTACGGTCATCGTTCTCTAGTCAAGAACTTCGACCCAACAGTATGTCGCGCGAAGAGTCTCCTCCATCAGGTTCGCGGTCCTTCGACTCGTCCGCCCATGAAGCATACCGTTCGGCGCTCGATTTTGGCCCTGACTGGCCATCGTCGGGCGAAGCATTTCCCACATCCTCACTTTTGGGACCACCTCCCTTCGCCGATTCACCGGTTGCACAAGGATTTGATGAGTCAATAGCATCGGCCGACGAACCCTCTTATTTATTATTATCCACCACCAACCAATCCCTTCCTGTCACAGCCTTGCATGAGAATCTACCCATAGCACCTGACTCCCCAGAGGAACAAGCGGAGGAATGGAACAAAACCAGAGCGGCAAAGCGTGTTTCGCTAGTAAAACTACCATCTGATCTGCGAATGTCGGCTATTGCTGGCAAATCTTCCCGCCCTCCTCAAGGTATTAACATGTTGAAAGAGGGATCTCGTGTTGTTGGGACATCCGTTACCTGACTTGGGACAGTCTTGATGTATATTTTCTTATTATTTTCATGGCTAAGTTACATTGCAGTACTACTAGGTTCATACTTATTGCATCTACGGCTCTACGACGTATACCCATGTTCATTTGACCCTTCCAGCTCATGTACCTGAACACGTATTTGGCAACACAGGTCATCAGGGGAAATGCAGTGTCTTTGATATGCCACAGTGCGACCCCATCAAAAGCAAGTCACGACGTAACTCACATGTATTCACATCTCACAAAAACAGCCTGAGAGAGCCATCTAGATATGATTACGGTCCTCTCGGGTTACCTTTTAGCGCGCGTGCATTGCATCGTCAGTGATTGTCGCGACCCTTCTCCGAGTCGGTGACCCGGGCTCGAGGAGGTGAGTCTACATTGAGCTCGAGGAGCTGCTGACTCTGCTGACATCTTGTCATGTACAGCGCTACCGCTTCCCACATGGGAGCCTGTTTCTAGGTTACGAGCGATCCAGAATTATCTCAACATTCGTCTGGTGGCTGGGTTTCCGTGAGTGCATAAACCCCAACTAGTATCTAGGTTTGCCTGCCTCTGTCCCGCGTCCCGCGGATGGCGTCACCGGCCAGCTACATAACGCTTTCCCGTCCACTGAAGTAAGCAAACATCCACTACGCCGAAAGATGTCACATGAAGCTACTCGTTCCTCATCATCTCACTCCATACCTGCTCTCCCTCCCTCCCTCCATCTGGCTAGTTCTCAGGAGAAGAACGACACCTGCCCCAGTGGGAGCTCCAAGCAGACTAAAATGAATTTCGGCTGGGTTTTTCACTACATTGTCTCACCAAAGCGATCTGGGACGGTCGGTGTCCTGGAGAAGGTGCCCGAGGCAAGGGTGGAGGTTGAGAATGTCGTCTCCAGCACCGGGCGTTCTTCCGTGAAGCTCAGAAAGCCTCGCCGTCAACTTCGTCTTCCGCTCATATCATCCATTATTCCTCGTTCGGCCGCTTTGCAAACCGCCACGCTGTCACACTCACCGCCCAACTCACCGACATCGCTCATTGCACCTTTCCCTTCGCTGACTGCCTCTAATATACCATGCAGAAGCCCTACAAACGGGTCCCCATTTTCCGCCGTCTTACTTGGTTGCGAAGACAAAGAGCTTGAAGAAGAAGACGACCCAGAGCTCGCGCATTGGCGTACGGGACAATTGCACCGTGCTAGACTTGCAAAATTGACTAGGCATCTGGGAGAGGAGATCCCTGCAGAAATGGTGTCGGGCCCTGCTTCCTTACCCTTTGACACTTCTGGTTCCTCTCTCCCCCCGCGTCGTGGTGGCCATCATCGCAGACGAAGAAGTCTCGAGCCTAGGTCATTTAGACCGGAGTCATCCATTGTTGGATCTGCTGAGGGAAATTTGCGGAGAAGTAGATCACTCAAGTGGGAGGGTGTGACCCGCCACAGATTGACAGAGTCGGCTGGAACTCTCTCTAAGACACAAATTGTGGAGTCCGTTGCCGGCAGCGGGGTTCACAATGCCGAGACTACGGTGAGATATGGATCTGGGATTGCTGTGAGCATGGCACGGTCACTTACTTTTTTTTTGTTCAGTCGAATATGATAATTATACCTAATCAAGTTCCCGAAGGAGCATCAGAGGACACACGTTCTGACGGCCCTTCCCGTCCATGCGGCGAAACTGCCAGGGAGAACGGCACATTCTCTATACATACTCGCTACATCCCATCAAGCTCTGCAACAGTTACCAGGCGACCTGCGACGGCAGAGTCGAGTTGGCGTGTGGAAAAATTGGCAGACTTCTTTGGCGTCGACCGTGAAGAGCTATCAACTGGAAGGCTCCAATTCTCATCATATAATAGTGCAGCGGGAGATCTTGCTCAGGCTAAAGTTGGTACTATCCAAGCCTCCGACTCACAGCTCGAGGTGGAGGTGAAGGTCAGCAAACCTACTCGATTTTGGAGTGGTAGGGCGAAGACCAAAAATATACATCCGGATGATGTGATGGCGAGGCTCAGGGAGATGAGAGCCTCTTAGCAATCCTTCAACCTAACAATATTGTACACTACTTACTAGTTCTACACACACACGGATCGGATGTTTTATCGTTATTATTTTATTTATTTATATTTTTGTCTGTGGCACGACAACCCTAACCCCAGTAATTCTAATCCTAAACCTAACCCGATCCTTGGGTTCTGTCATCCACCAGCAACAGCAAGTACCCATGGTGAGCATTCCGTTTCTTGATTGGTTTCTCAGGACCTCACAACTACTATCCAGCCAATTTTTCAAGACGAGAACGGTTTAGCCGTCAAGTTCTTCATACAGAAGGACATTTCTCAAGAAATACAGGCCGAGTTATGCGAAACCATCACAGTGAGCGCGTTTGCACCCCAGGGGTTGGACTATAGTTGACGTGCAGCTCAGTCTCTCGGCGGGCGCGTAGAAAGCAAGGTGCCGAGACAAGGCTACATTTTGACCCAGCCTGGCACACCAGAAGAGGAGCGCCTTCGCCTTTGCTGGATCAGCTTCGATCGCCCTGAACGCCATTTCGTGCCCTACACCTACGTTGAGGCTTGCAAGATCGCCGGAATGCTACTGAAGCAGATATTCGTCGAGAACGGAGCCCCCATCAAGATGCACATACATCCGAGCATCGCAAACGTGAACGCGCGTGCGGCGCTCAGCCAACGCATCATGGTGAGTTCGCGTGGACATCGCCATCGACCTTCAGGTCTCACTTTTTTTTTTTTTTTTGGTGACTCAAGCATTCCGGAGGAGATCCCACTGCATCCCCTCAGTCTGCTCGAGTCATCCTCGCAGACCCGAACACGGAGGTTTTCCAGCATCTCATCAAGTCGTATCAGGGTGTTTCAGACAAGTACATCGAGTCTTATTTGTGGGTCAAGAAATGTGTGGAGAAAGGTGCATTCGTTTACACTCCCCTGGTATATAAGAACCCCGGTGGGAGGCGTCCTGGGGAAGAGTGAGCTCTCCTAACACTCCTGTCTCTTACACACGTCACTTACCCCATACCCAGACGAACTCAGTTCACTGAAGAGGACGAAGAACGTTTGTGCCAGTGGATAGCAACCAAAATTCCGTACAAGGAGACAGGGGGTAGAACTGGTAACCGTCTATATCAACAGCTATGTGAGATGGTGAGTTCGTCAAGACATGCTGAGCGACCACTATCTGATGGATCCTAGGCTGTTGACCCAGAGTACGCGTGGGTAACTCGGCATACATGGCAATCATGGCGAGAGCGCTACAAGAAGAATTCCGTTCGCCTGGACAACATGATTACCACAGTCGTGGATCAGAAAAAGCCAGCCCACGGGGAGAAAGGACAGTATGGTTATGTTCGACAGGCAGAAGAAAAAACTAGGCGTACGAGGAAAAAGCGCGCAAAGGCGGTCGACGAGTCGGTTCGACCAGGTCAGGCGGAGAGACAAATGACTGGAGTCGATGGCAACTCCAATATCGCCGTGCCCATCATCCTGTTTACTCCCGACCAGATTCCTGGCGAACCACAGGCTTCAATGTCGGGTACTCGTTCTCGACAAACCCCTGACGAAGAGGAAATGGCGGACGGTGAAGAGAGCGAGGAATGGCGCATTCGAGTTGGTAATCAGTCTCCTCCGCCATGGGGAAAGCGGAAAACGGACGACGAAAGTAGCAATGGGCCCCACGTCGCAAAGAAAACAAAAACGGTGTAAGTGTTTGGTTGCGAAGTCGTGCATTGCTTGAGCATTCTACAGTGGTTCGAGCTCAAATCTGTCCAACACCTTTGTTGCACCGACCGCAATTGCATTGGGAGACGGACAGGCAGTGTCTACGCTCCATTGCATCGACCAAGCGATCTATGATATAGCCAACGAATTCAGGTTCACTGTACAAGAGGTGAAAGAGTTTTACGACAAATGCGGTGAAATGGATCGCACTAGGACGCGGTTCCAGAAAATGCGACAGCTGCTGAATAGTGTCGACGATGGCAGCGGTGTATAGTCAAGCCTAACTAATGTTCTTGTATCCTCCAACTATAACTCTTACATGCGCTGGCGATTCGTAATAAACGTATCATGTGCTGCATACTATGGTACATCATTGTCCGCAAATTTAATGTAATCTGCCGCTCGCACAGGTGCAGAGGGACTGTCAAACGGTTTCTTGCGTCTGGGTGCCTGTGAGATCAAGTGTCATGTCACGACAATGGAATGCTGCTCACCTTTCACCGGCTGCGACTGATGGGAATGAAGCAAAAAGGTCTGGGTGCTTGGGTAAAGGGGATTCACTTTGCACAAACGATGAGCTGAAACAGAAACGAGAAAGATGGTAACTGACCTAAAATAAGGGTGACGCAGAGCTTCATCAGCAGTGATGCGCTGCTCTGGATCATAAGTCAAGAGTAACATCAAAAGATCGATCCCAGCTGTTGTCATGTACTGAAACCGCTGGCGGAATTGGTGAGCATGTGGCGCAGGGAGTGAGATGGTCTTGGCGAGAGGGAGACTGGAATAATCCGGCCAAGAGGAACTAGTAGGAGGGCCAAGGAGCTTGAAAATCATAGAAAGGAGTTCGACCTCTCCTTGAGCCTGGAATAAAGGCTCTTTCAAGAGCAGTTCTGCGAAAATGCATCCCACAGACCACATGTCGATGGGAGTTGAATATTTGGTAGCTCCCAAAAGGATCTCTGGAGCGCTGTGAAGTGTGTGAGAGAGGACAAGACAGAATAGACGCCGCCCGTCAACATACCGGTACCATAAAGTTACCACTAGTTGAGTTAGGCCACCTACGCCGACAGGTTCTCCATATCTTCGTGCGAGACCGAAATCGGCTACCTTGATCATGCCGCGGTTGTTCATGAGGAGATTGCTCGTCTTCAGATCACGGTGTAGAATCCAATTAGAATGACAATGAGCGACGGCAGATAACAACTGCATCATCAGAGTTTTTATTTCCGACTGCAGGAAGGGGGATGGCATCAATGTCAAGAGCGTCTTGAGATCATGTTCAATGAAATCCATGACTACATAGACTCTTCCGGTGGTTAGTGGTGATGGCAACCTCTGAGAGAATAGAACGGCTGAACTCACTGTGTCAAGGTGTCACCGACGACTACTTCGCGGATTCGAACGACATTTTCGTGCTGACAAGCCATGAGA
>JBBPPE010000270.1:0-19299 GCA_038091835.1 Leccinum ochraceum
GAGAGAGACAGGGACCGTGACCGCGACCGCGACCGTGACCGTGATCGCAGGGATCGCGAGAGGGACCGTGACCGCGACAGAGACAGAGACCGTGGCGCTGGTATATTTCCCTCATTATCTCTTTTGCAAGACCTTATTGAATCACCGTGCTCACTAGGTCGCAGCAGGCGCAATGACCATTGGGAACCAGAAGAAAGGCGCAACGGCGAGGTTAGTTTTTCTTGACTTGTGATGTGAAACGTGTGTGATAATCGCGCTTTGCAGCGCCGCAAGCGCTCTCGTAGTCGCACGCGCTCCAGGTCCCCTCGCAGGCGTTCTACTTCGCCACGCGACCGTAGGCATGCTCGCCGCTCGCGGTCTCGTACCCGCTCACAAAGTCCATCCACTCGTTCGCGAAGCCGTGATCGCAAGGCTGCTGATCCTTTTGCGCGTTCTCTTGGTGGACCTATGAATGCTGACCACGAAGAAGCAGTTGAATTCGCCAAAATTAGCAAGAGAGAAAACCGTGTTTATGTTGGCAATCTCAGCTACGACGTCAAGTACCGCGATCTTATGGAATTCATGAGGGGAGGTGGGTGGGGGAATCTCAGATTAGATATTCTTTCTTTGCATGGGAGGGGGGGAGAATGGCCATGGTTGCCGCTCACACAAATCCATCTGCCAAAGCTCGCACGTCTTGGAAAAAGGCAGGGGGATGCTTTTGTGCGAGTATGAGCTGGTGAGGGGAGTGGAGAAGTCGCTCTGCTGAGACTGGCCTTTTGCCTTTTTTTTTTCGGCTTCGCCGTTGTTGGGTGGTTGGAATGATCGAGAGGATATTGATGGGAGTTTTCTTTTGGGGTTGAATAGCCGGGGAGGTCCTCTTCGCCGAGGTGCTGATCACACCAACTGGAATATCCAAAGGATGCGGGTACGTCTTCTTTTTCGTTTTCTTCTTTTGTGCTATTGATCTGATGTTGACGCCCAACGCAGTATCGTAGAATTCGGAAATCCTGAGGATGCTCAGAGAGCCATCCGCGAGCTCTCGGAAGTACCTCTACTCGGTCGTCCAGTATTCATCCGCGAGGTGAGCATTTTTTTTTTTCGTGGCTCATCAGCCAACTTAAGAACGAGCTAGGATCGAGAAAACGAATCACGATTCGGTGCCACACCCGTTCCTGGAAAAATTGGTATGGCGATGGCTGGTCAAGGGCTGAATGCACAGCCACCACCGCGCCCTCCTCATCACAATTATTTTGGCACCCATCAAAATCCAGGGAACCAGCTTTACGTTGGCAATGTAGGTCAACTCTTTTGGATTTCGATGTCTACTAACGTCCCGGTCAGTTACCTTATCAAGCAGGTTGGCAGGATTTGAAGGACTTGTTCCGAGCTGCTGGGAATATCATCCGGGCCGACATCAATATTGGCGCCGATGGTCGTCCCAAAGGCTCTGGCACGGTGGTCTTCGAAACATCAAAGGATGCCCAGCAAGCCATCAGTGAGTCCTGTCCAATTTTTGTCGACAGTGGTCTAATTGTGTTGCAGCCATGTATAACGGCTTTGACTGGTATGGTCGTACTCTTGAAGTTCGCGAGGTAATGGAACCCACTGCTTGGTGATCATCTGCTCATTGCACATGCACTTCAGGATCGTTATGCTGGTCTTTCAGGCCCAGGTGCTTTCCGTGGGGGCCTCCGCGGTATCAGTGGTGGCCGTGGCCTACGAGGTGGCTTTCGAGGAAGCCTTCGCGGCAGTGGCTTCAGAGGTGGATATGCATCCCAAGGTGCGGGTCGTGACTTCTCGAGCCAAGATATCTACGCGGATTACCCTGGTCCCGATCAATCTGGTCATGGTGGTCTGCGCATGGATAGCTTTGGTGGTGGCTATGCTGCAGGTGGTGGTGGTGGTGGTGGTGGAGGTGGTGGTGGTGGAGGTGGTGGAGCAGGTTATGGTTACATCGAGCCTGAGCCAAGCCAGCAAATTATGGTTCGCAATGTGAGTCTCCGACAAGACATTCAATTTCGAGTGCGAGCTTGACGCATACTCAAGCTCCCATGGTCCACTGCAAATGAGGATTTGGTAGAACTGTTCGAGACGACAGGACAGGTCGAACTTGCTGAGATCCTGTTTGACGGGACGAGATCCAAGGGGTGCGGTGTTGTTCAGTTCGCCCAAGTAACGGAAGCAGAGACTGCCATCGGTACGTTCTCTACCTTCCTATCCAGTCACACCCCTGACTTGCGTCGCTCTAGCCAAGTTCCAGCAATACATGTATGGTGGCCGGCCATTGGACGTTCGATTCAACGATCGCTGGCACACTTTCACACCTACGGCTGCTAAGGGTGGACAGGTGATGCCCATGCAACCTGACATGTGATCTGCCCTTCGTTGTTTCCGTCCTTCTCCATATAGCCCCGAAAATCACTGTATGCGTCCTTCGTCTTGCCACACAAAGAGAATCTGCTCTGATTGTCTGTCCTCGATACATTATTGTCTGTGCTTCACCTCTTCTTTTTCGTGTCTTTTCTTCCGCTTGCTGCCTGCTAGTTCCGACGTGGAGTAGCTTGTAGCCTGCATGCCTGAATGAACATAGCGTCTGGTTGGTGTTCTGCCTTCAGCACGGTGCTTTACTGTGTTCAGATTTCATGTAGGCAACGGACTGTTGGACGCCAACCTGCTGGCAAAGGACGGACTATGTACCAAGCCACGAGGAGAAAGACCGTTGACCTTGTGGTTGACAGTGGGTGGCGCAATCGCGAACGGATGAACTTCCGTAGGCCGATCTTCAACGGAGATAAATGACTCGGAGTTCAGGGAGAAGGTAACACAATGCACAAACTTCTGACGGACAGACGAAGTCCAAATGTGAGCTTCGTCGAGAGGTACAAACAAACACTAGCGAACGAGTACGGTAAACATCATGGTTCAAACCTACAATGAAGAGTTGGTGTGCTCGGTCCCGGTCATGGCCGATCTAGGATTCGTACGCACCGAGTCAGCTTACGCACTGTTCTACTACGACGAGCATAACACAGCAGCAGGCAATGTGCGTACGTCGACGATGGAATGGCAGTTTTCACTGACTGTTGCGTTTTTCTGGCGAAAGTGAAACAGAGAATTTCGGGAATCAAAGACTTTTTCAAAATATCTGGGTGTCCAGTTTGAACCTAATCGACGGTCCTGCCCTCCGGGAAACTTTGGCATAGCTTTTCTACTACAGGAGTATGGACTTTCCGATTGCCCACCTGTGCGCTTACCGGCAGACCCCAAGGTCCCTCTCAGTCGTACCCAGACATTCCGGATCTTCGCACCGCTTAGTCTGTGCGACCGAAATGCCTGAAAACAAGAGGAGTGAGTTGTAGGAGTGACCAAGTGAGTTGTCTGCTTGCCCTCACATCGAGACTTGCGAATAACCTACACAGAAGGTGACTGCGTGCTATGTACAAGGTATTGTACCACCACACACAACTTCATGGCCTTTTCCTACTCGCACGTCATACACACTAGGTTTCAAAATTTCACCAATGATCACGAATCGATCGTGCTTCATCCATATCCAATGATGTTAGACGCTTCCACTTTCATGGAAGAAATTTGAGCACCCTGGGATCCCAGGGAGCCTAAGCCAATCACTAGGAGGTAAAGTAATGATGTATTAACTGGTCGAGTTTGTCTGACAACGGTTCTCAATCAGTGATCTATCTTGGGGATCCGAGAATAGGACGAATTATTTCTTTGGGCAAGCACTGAGCACCTTGTAAGCTTTTCAGCGCAATCTTTTCAGGTTAATTGTTATAGGACATACACGCATGTTTTGCCTAGAGACCAGGTCACCTATTCGGAAGCTAGCCGCCCAGGTCGAAGAATCGAAAGTCAAGTGTGTTGCACAGCCTGAGGTAGTCACATAGGAAATGCGCACTTTCTGAACCTCCGAGCGTCACTCATTAGCATGAAGCGAAATAAGGATTAGGATCTGTTCAAGCTTTATTACATAGCGCCCAGTCACTGGCACAGGAAGAAAATCAAAGTTCGAGCGCTTCAGCAGTAAAGCAGTGTTAGATAAGGACTGATGTGATGATCGATAAGACAACACGAACATTTTATAACACCGCAACGAGGCCAGGCGTACTAAGCTTGACCCCCCTTGACCCTGTATTCCCACAATCTGCATTCTCGTGTCTAAGTGTCCGGTCCTGGAAAGCGATATGGACTCAACTGGAGAAGGTATGTCCCTTGTCATTCAAGAATACCTGTAATGACCATTTGTCGACTTCCAGATCGCTCGAAAATAACTGAAATTCAAGATTTCTATGGTCCACTAGTACGCTCTGCTCTCTTCACTGCCGATGGCAAGCACGTATGGAGCGCCTGTAGCAACGGGACAATTCAACATTGGCAAGTAGATAATGGACTTGGGGTCGGCACGCCAATTCACACAGGGGCTGCAATCTGTGCAGCCGCGCTGTCGATGGATCGCAAATGGTTGGTGTGCGGCATGAGCTCACAGCCGTATGCCAGGGTGTGGAATGCGGAAACTCAAACAAAAGTTCTGGACATCCACGGACACACGAGACAAGTACAGTCGGTGGATATTTCCCCCGACTCGATGACATTTGCCACGGGTGGATCAGACGCATACGCGTTCATCTGGAAGTTTGGCACAGACAAACAGCTCGTGGGTCCACTGCAGCACTCCTCCATCGTGGGGGCAGTTAGGTTCTCTCCAGACGGTACACGCCTCGCCACCGCTTCGGTCGGAGGGTCAATCCGGATCTTTAACAGCGGCAATGGTCAACAGTTACTCGACATCCCGTGCTCATTCAACAATTGCATGTCTTCACCGCTCACTTGGTCTGCGGATGGTCATCAAATTCTCGCCATCTCTGGGTCGTCTAACGGACCCAGGTGTTTCAACGCGACCTCAGGGTTCTTGGTTGGTACATGGGCTCTTCCAGGCGGTTCACTCCAGTACCCTTGTATTGCACTATCGTCCAACCAAAAGTTTATTGCCATCAGCGGAAACCGTTCACTGTCCTTTTGGGATACCGCAACGCACCAGCAGGTTGGCCGTGTAATTGAGCACATCCACAGTGTTTTCTTCATGGCGCTCTCTCCTGATGACGATTCTGTTGTGACTGCTGGGGAACTTGCCGAGGAAGATAGTTATTATCGTGGGAAAGTTACGATACGGAGTCTCCATGATATCCTTCCGCATTCCTACCTTACAAGACATGTGAGCGCTTCCGCTATAGCCAAATATTCGCGACTCTAAAGGTCACAATATCTTCCCTTCATTTCCTCTTCATCGTGAGTGTGTTTGAACTTTAGTTTCTTGCATTATCTGACCCTTCCAAGAGCCACAGTTGCCGCTCATAAAAACCAGTGATGCGACATTTGAAGCATGGACACAGGGCGACTTGTCTCAAGTAGAACAAGTTCTAACAAAAGAGATGTTACATACATTAATTCCTTCTCGTCATGCGCAATTCCTCGCTCAACGCTCTCTCGTACGATCCCGTTTGAAACAGTATAGCCTGGCCATCGACGATGCAACAAAGGTAGCCTTTCGATCCTCTTTAGACCGATCTCGTATTTAACATTGCATACAGTCTCTTGGGGTTCAGCGATCTGCTATCGGTCAGATAGCAATCACGATAGCTCACGTCGGTAACGGTGACTACGACGCTGCCATGCGCATGTTTGACCTCGCCTTCACTAATAATGGCATCTCAACCGAAATAAATCTTGTATTGTTGATCAAGGTGTGGGATCATCGTTTTGTCGCTGCTTATGCTGTGACCTAATTACACTCAGGCCATCGTCCTGTTCGAATGTGGACGACACAATGAGGCTATTTCGCGGGTCGAAGACTTGATCACTGTTGTCGATGACAAAACGATGTACTACGTTACTGTCCGAGTAAGTAACAGCCAGGATTTCCAATTCGAGATGATAATCAGGTTGTGCGACTTGTGCCTAGGCTCAAATGCACCTGCTACTCGCAGGCATGTCGTTGAAGGAAGGCGACCATGAGCAAGCTGCGGAATTGCTCGGGGGCGCAGGGGACGCAGTCATCCCTGAAAAATGTCTTGAATTAGTCGTCATTTCGCTTGTAAGTCGTTCATTCTCTGTCCACGAACAGCCAGACCAACACAATCCGGAAGATGTTTGGATGGAACTTTGATGGCCTTGCTCTCGCAATCGAGCAGCATCTTCAGCAATGCATGAAGGCCTTGGAGGATATCGGCGACGTAGCGATGGAGTCTGAGAAAGCAGAAGAAGCGATTTCAAGCTACACTGCTGCGTTGTCTTTGAATTCTTCCAATCACGCGGGTCTCCTAGTCAAACGAAGCAGAGCCCGGGCAATGCAAAGCTCGTGGGAGGATGCATTAAAAGATGCAGACGAGGTACGAGTTTTTTTCCTCTCAAATGTGCGAAAATGCTGAATTTGATTGAATCAGGCAATTCAGTCAGACCCACAGGATCCCTGGGGATACGAAAGAAGGCATGCGGCACTGCACGCTTTGCAGCGCTTCGACGAAGCAGCTGGTACCCTGAACCACATGGTTTCCCTCACGGATAATCCTCTCGCCAATTCAGGTGCACAGTGCGAGTGTCACGTTGGCGGCGGGGCAGATGCTGCACTAGCCCACCTTTTGGAGGATATCGTGGCTCGTTTAGGCGAAGCTGCGGTGCTTGCCTGGACGGGTCGGTCTTCGTCATATAACAGCTGCCTTCCCGGCACCCTCGTCATTCATAACCAAGCCCCACATTCTTTGTCCACCATCAACGATGCTGAAATGGATGCGCGCGTCGCGGAATTAAAAAGTTTAATGTCTCCTACCGATGTGATGATTATTCATGAACGATTCATCCGCGTGCCATCGACGCGGTTTTCCCTCCGGAGAATGCACCTACCCTGCATCCTGTTCTCAGTCAAGAAGCTCGTCGAGAAAGATGCCGAAATTGGGGAAGAGAAGTCTTACCGTGCCTGTGTATCAGGCATTGGCCACGTTGAATTTCGGACGGCGGAAAGGCTCTCGTTGTCGGAGCCACGCAAGCTCGCTTTCGCCCATCCGTGGATTCGCGATTTACGTGGCCCAGCCGAGGAACCTTGTGGAAGCTCGTCGGATAGCGAGGACGATTCTTTGTCGTGTCAGTGGTCGGGTTCGGACGTGGAAGAAGAGTCTTTGTCTCCGGCCGCAGCTTCTGAGGTTGCTCCTGATGTGGCTGCGCTGCTATACTCAGGACCGATCGCTACGATGGACGTCTCTACCCGGGCGTTGCGGCTAATCGTCCGTCTGCAGCAGCCGTTCCGTGGGCTTTTGCTGCAGAAACAATCGCATGGATACAAACGGGTCGCTGCTGAGCACGAGATCGTCGTGCCAGGGCTTGAACGCCGCATTAGCTCTGCCAAGGACGTTCGGGTCGAAGTCGTGGAAATATTGTGATCGCAGAAATGCAGAATTCAGTTATCCCACCTGATGCTGAAGTTCGCACTCGGTGAGTTTGAAGTACTCGGTGCTATGCTTTGTTGCAGCCATTTATAATTTTCTCGCCGATCGTGTAGTTTGGAATTTCATAGATCTATGTTGGCCCTCAAGGCCTCACCTCTTGCAATATCCGTCACCGCCTTGTAACACGCACGTTTATTTACGCACTTTTCTGCTGATGCTTCTCCGATGCGAACGTATCCAAGTTAATCACGCCTTCAGTGCAAAGAACAAGTCAGGACTCGATGCCTCTGTGACATTGAGGACTGTCCCATTTGGCAAATCTGTGCGTGTCGAGCTTCGTTTGCTAAGTGAGGGGGAAAGAATGTATACTAGTATCAGCGTAGGTACATGAATGAATCAGATGTGCTATGGATATGACAGGGTGGGCGAAACCACAGGTTTCCGGCCCGGGACTGTGCCCGATCTGTCGGGTGAAGCGAGCTGTGGGGTAGGATGGGCCACCAAACAGCGATGCTTACGCCTCGACGGGAGTCGAGCGAAACAGCCACAGACAAAACTATAGGCGAGAGATTTGGATGGGGGCTGTGAGTGGAGTGGCGGGTGGGAGCGAAAAGAACGACTAAGCTAGTGAGCAGAGCTGCGAGGCAGCGAGTCGGGCTAGGGAACAGCGAAGTGGACAAGAAGCAAGAAAGATGCGCGCCACTTCGCTTCTCACGCACAGACTAAACCCTTTGCGCGGCTCGTGCCTCGCCTTGCCCAGGCCACCAACTAGCACCTAGGACTGCACAATATCCAACAGTACCGAGCGCTTTTAAACGCGGTGCATGCGAGGACTGAGGACGGCTGGTATTCGCTGTAGCTCGAACCGTCCTGGAGTAGTACTCTGTCCATTCCTACGTCGAAATAATCGGGCCGAGGGGGCAACGCGTCGTGCAATAATTGTTTTGCGAGGGACAGCCAGGGTTCGACGCAGTGTTGTCCGATGTGAAAAAGTGCTCGTCGATGTCAGTGCCTTGGAGTGGGGAAAGTGAACCCAGTGTCTGGGAGGACGGAACGTTGCTTTGAGGTCGAGGTTGTACATGTGAAGATGGTCGCGTGCGATCTGGGTATAGGCAGGCTCTGGAGTGGGAAAAGCGGTACAATTGAATATCTGCGCATGAAACTTGCGGGAGAGCATTTAGATGCCTAACTCGTTCCCTTGGACTGTACCGTAATCAGACACGAACAAAAATATGTCGGAAGGCGTACCATCTCCATCCGTCTTTCGTTTCCTCAGACTCGCGCTTGTCTGCATTTTCTGTTGTGTTTTTTTATGAGATGGAGATGGAATGTGCAAATGATGGAGGAAGGCAAAGTTCGCACCGGGTTAAACATGATAGCGTGGGAACAGGAACACGACCTACGGACTTACGGTAGACCCCCCGGGCCCCAACGTTCAACTTTGAACTTGTCGACAAAACTCAATCATCATCTCAACGCATGCCTCGCGGAGTCATTGTCATATCTTCTTCCAGTGAAAGGTGCAAGGCGTCTTGTTTCGGCGTAGATCCGGTAAACAAGGTGTAAATATGGTCGATCTCTTTTACCCATTGTCGTTGCATTCCACTGAGTAGGGCGCATCATACGGTCGTGTTATGTATTGTCTAATTGACAGGATGTCCGGACGGTCTTAACTGCATCATTATGTAGTGGAATAGTCGCGTTGCGTCACTGATGCGGCCCAATCAACCTACGGTCAAGAGTTCCTGGACAACTACGCGTCAACGGCCTCGTAGCTGCGGCGAGAGGCATGTCGTGGCGCTGGACTTGTTGGAGTAAAGGTAGTCCGGGAAGGTGTATTTTGACCGCCTGAGCATCCGAGCGTCACCCATTGTTATACAAGATGAACATCGAATAGCTAGGGGCGCGCACATTAGTAAGTAGCCTCATGGCAAGACTCGAGGCTATGATTCTATGAAACCGCGAGGAACACGTAATTAATTGTTACCCCTTGACCCTGTACTCCCATTATTATCGTGCCAACACTGTCAGCGTCTGAGTTTCGTGATCGATGTATTCCGCAGAAAAAGGTGGGACCCTTGCTATTCGAGAGTACCCGTGCCTACGATAACTGTTTGTCGACTCTTACTACTACTAGATTGTTCAAAAGTATCTGAAATCCAGTGTGGACATCCGGTATACTCGGTTTCAAGTTGCTTTACTGCGGATAGCAAGCAGGTATTGAGCGGTGGTGCCGAAGGGATGATTCGCCGATGGCAGGTAGATGACGGACATCAGGTTGGCTCAGCAGTTCAAGCAGGGTCTGCTATCTTTGCCACCGCGCTGTCAAGGGATGGAAAATGGCTGGTGTGCGGGTTGACATCACATCCGTATGCTAAGGTGTGGAATGCGGAAACTCACACAAAAGTCCTGGACATCGCGGATCACACAAGCGCAGTGCTGTCGGTTGATATTTCTTCCAACTCGACGACATTTGCCACGGGTGGGGTAGACAACTACGCATTTATCTGGAGCACTACCACTGGCAAACGACTCGTGGGCCCACTGCAGCATGACTCCGGTGTGGTTGCAGTTCGGTTCTCTCCGGACGGCCGCCGTCTTGCCACCGCTGCGACCGGAAAGTCAATCAGAATTTTTAACAGCGACAACGGTCAACAGTTGCTCCACGTCCCGTGCTCATTCCGGCAGGCCGTATCCTCACCACTTGCCTGGTCAGCCGATGGTTGTCAAATTTTTGCTGCCTCTGAGCCGTCCAACGAAGCCAAGTGTTTTGACACATTGTCAGGGTCCTTGCTCAGTTCATGGCCTCTTCCTACCAGTAGCGGTTCCACGGGCATCTCTTCTATCGCAGCATCGTCCAATCAAAAGTTTATCGCCGTCACCAAAAACACTTCGCTGTCTTTTCAGGATGCCTCGACATACATGCAAATCGGTCCTATAATCAATCACACTAGTGATGTCTACTTCATGACGCTCTCCCCTGAGGGCGCCTACGTTGTTACCGGAGAAACAAACGGGAAAGTCACCGTGAGGAGTCTTCGTGGTGTCCTTCCGGAATCGTACCTTACAGCAGGTGTAAGTGTTTCTGCTGCTAAACGTTGGCGAATCTCAAAGCATGAAATATCCTACAGTTTTCTCAGCGCCGTGAGTGTGTTAAATGGTGTTGATTTCCCCATTTGTAATCGATTTGTGTCAGAATTTCCACTCATGCAAATCAGCAAAGAAACACTTGAAGCTTGGACTCAGGGCGACTTGACTCGTACGGAACAAGTCTTGACAGAAATGATCCTAGATGTCCAGGATCCTTCGCGTCATTCGCAATGCCTCGCTCATCGGTCCCTCGTACGGTCCCGTATGAAACAATACAACATGGCCATAGATGATGCGAAAAAGGTAGCGTTTCGATTGTCTTTAGTTTCGTCACACGTTAACCATCGCACACCAAGTCTGTCGAGGTTCAGCGATCCACAATCGGTCAGATTGCAATCACAATAGCTCGCGCAGCCAATGGCGACCACGACGCTGCCATGCGTGTATTTGACCTCGTGTTCACTAATGGTTCCTTGCCCGAAAGCAATTTTGTTTTGCTTATCAAGGCAGGCGCCTACTTTTCTCGTCGCTATTTTTTTGCGTTAATACTTGGTTTCATGCAGGCTATCGTCCTGTTTCAGTGTGGAAGACACGATGAAGCTATTTCGCGAGTCGAGGACTTGATCGATGCTATGGATGACAAAACTTTGTATATCACAGTCCGGGTATGTAAAATCCAGGATTTGACCAGCATGAAATGATGAACAGGTCGTATTCAGGCCCGAATGTACATCATGCTCACAGGCATGTCGGTGGAGGAAGGAGACCATGAGCAGGCCGCGGATTGGCTCAGGCGCGCAGGGGAACCTGTTATCCCTCAAGATTGTCCTGAACTGATCGTAGTCTCGCTTGTAAGTTGCTTACTCTCACACCATCTTCAACGTGACCCACAGTATTCGATAGATTTTTGGGTGGAACTTTGATGGCCTTGGTATTGAAATCCAGCAGCACCTTCAGCAATGCATGAACATGTTAGAAGATATTGGCGACGTAGCGATGCAGTCTAATAATGCAGAAGAGGCCATTGCACGCTACTCTGCTGCGCTGTCCTTGAATCCTTCGAATCCCGCGGGTCTTCTGGTCAAACGGAGCAAAGTTCGCGCAACAATAATGTTGTGGGAGGAAGCGTTGAAAGACGCTGATGACGTATGTAATTTCTATATTTCTTATGTGACGACACTGAGTTTCAGTCACTCAGGCAATCGAGGCAGACCCCAAGGGTCTCTGGGGATACGAAAGAAGGCATGCTGCGCTGCATGCTTTGGAACGCTATGATAATGCGGCTGATACAATCGAACAATTGATTGCTCTCAAACGTCACTGCGGAGAAGCAGGGGATGCAGCGTTGTGCCAACTGTTCGAGGAGCTGATGGCTCGATCGGGCGAGGCAACAGTGCTTGGCTGGACGGGACAGTCTTCATCGCACAACAGTTGTCTCCCAGCCTCCCTTACCTTTTATCCCGCAAAGCCCCAAGCTTCACTCGCCATGGAAGATGCCGAAATGGACGAACGCATCTCGGAGTTAAAAAGTTCCATGTCTCAGTCAGAGGCAATGCTCGTCTATGACCGAGTCATCCGCCTGCCATTACCGCGATTTGCCAACCGGAGACTGTACCTCCCGTGTATCTTGTTCGCGGTCAAAAAGCTCGTCGAGAAAGATGCCAACATTGGCGAAGAGAAGTGTTACCTTGCCAGGGTATCAGGCATTGGCCGCGTTGAATTTCGGACGTCGGACAGGCTCTCGTTGTCGGAGCCACGCAAGCTCGCTTTCGCCCATCCGTGGATTCGTGATTTGCGTGGCCCAGCCGAGGAGGAACTTTGTGGAAGCTCGTCGGATGACGACGACGATTCTTCGTCATGGTCCGGTTCGGACGTGGAAGAAGAGTCTTTGTCTCCGGCCGCAGCTTCTGATGCTGCGCCTGATGTGGCCCCGCCGCTGTATACAGGACCCATCGCTACGATGGACGTCTCTACCCGGGCGTTGCGGTTGGTCGTCCGTCTGCAGCAGCCGTTTTCTGCGCTATTGCTGCAGCAACAGCCGCCTGGGGGGTACAAGCGGGTTGCTGCTGAGCACGAGATCGTCGTACAAGGGCTTGAACACCGCATTAACTCTGCTAAGGACGTCCGGGTCGAAGTCGTGGAAATATTGTGATCGCTGAAGAATTCGGTCTCCAATCCCGGAGTGTCATTATCTCAGCTGATGCTGAAGTTCGCGCTTGGTGAAGTACTCGATGCTATGCATTGTTTCAGTCATTTATATCTTTCTAGCCGATACAGTGTAGTTTGCAAATCCATACACATATGTAGGCCACACCCGAGTGCACTCGGAGCTCTGTCACTGCATTCTCTGTAACATATTCGCTCTTTTTGCTGTCTTTCCCAGTGATGCTTCTCCAATGCAAACATGTCAAAATAGGAACAAAATGTGTTGCACGAACACGAGAAAATAGATACAGTGACTATCGCGTAGTTGACGATTTTGTTTCATCATCTTCTCATTGGCTCGATATAATACAAGTAGACACTACTTCATTTCTACTTCAAATACAACTTGTATGAGCCACCGCAACTCGCCATTGTAAATATTTTTCGTATGTTACAGCTGTTTTCAATAATTGCATTTCCGCATTTCCCACCCTCACAAATGTACCCCTGCCTCTCTAGTGCACGGCAGGCGTCCAACGCGATAACGACACGACGTGTTGACGCAACCACGTGTCAACCCCGCCCGCCCCATCTCTGTCCTCGGCGACTCCTCGCGTTGTCCCCACCCACGCCCTGTTCTCATTCAATGCAACGCGACGACGTGCTGACACAATGGCGTGCCATCACGACACGACGACGATGCGTTGACGTGTCGTCCCATTCTCATTCATTGAACGCGCCACGACGACGCGTTAACACGATGGCTCGTCGACTCAATGACGCCTCCCCCGACCGCCCTCGACTCATCCCCGCCCTCATGTTGTCCCCGCCCTCGTCTGGCCATGTCAAACGTGAGTTCTTTTCCCACTCGCATGCCATACACCAGGTTTCACCGATGGTCACGAGTCTATCGTGCTCCATCCATATTCAATGACGTTAGACGCTTCCACTTTCATGGAAGAAATTTGAGCACCCTTGGATCCCCGGGAGCCTAAGCCAATCACCAGGAGGTAAAGTAATGATGTATCACTGGTCGAGTCTATCTGACAACGGTTCTCAACTAGTGATGTATCCGAGAATAGGACGAACTATTTCTCTGCGCAAGTACTGAGCACCTTGTTAGCTTTTCAGCTCAATCCTTTCAGGTTAATTGTTATAGGAGGTCATCGATTCGGAAGCTAGCCGCCCAGGGTCGAAGAATCGAAAGTCAAGTGTGTTCCATAGGTAGTCACATAGGAAAAACGCATTTCTGAACCTCCGAGCGTCACTCATTAGCATGAAGCGAATTATGAATTAGGATCTATTCGATCTTTATCACATAGTGTCCAGTCACTGGCACAGGAAGAAAACCAAAGTTCGAGTGCTTCAGTAGTAAAGCTGTGTTCAGAACTGATGTGATGATCGATAAGACAACACCAGATAACGCCACAACGAGGCCAGGCGTACTTATGACCCCTTGACCCTGTATTCCCACCATTTGAATTCCTGTGTCCAAGTGTCGTGTCCTGACCAGCGATATGTGCTCAACTGGAAAAAGTAGGTCCCTTGTCATTCAAGAGTACCTGTAATGACCATTTGTCGACTCCCAGATGGCTCGAAAATAACTGAAATTAGTTGCTATGGTCCTGTACACTCTGCTTTCTTCACTGCCGATGGCAAGCACGTATTGAGCGGCGATGACCGCGGGATGATTCAACGATGGCAAGTAGATAACGGAGGTGGGATTGGCACGGCGATTCACGCAGGGGCTGCAATCTGTGCAGCCGCGCTGTCGATGGATCGCAAATGGTTGGTGTGCGGCTTGCAATCACCTCCGTATGCCAGGGTGTGGAATGCGGAAACTCACACAAAAGTTCTGGACATCCACGGACACATGGGACAAGTACAGTCGGTGGATATTTCCCCCAACTCGACGACATTTGCCACGGGTGGGTCAGACGCATACGTGTTCATCTGGAAGTTTGGCACAGACAAACAGCTCGTGGGTCCACTGCAGCACTCCTCTACCGTGGTGGCAGTTAGGTTCTCTCCAGACGGTACACGCCTTGCCACCGCTTCGGTCGGAGGGTCAATCCGGATCTTGAACAGCGGCAATGGTCAACAGTTACTCGATATCCCGTGCTCATTCAACAATTGCATGTCTTCACCGCTGACTTGGTCTGTGGATGGTCATCAAATTCTCGCCATCTCTGGGTCGTCTAACGGACCCAGGTGTTTCAACGCGACCTCAGGGTTCTTGGTTGGTACATGGGCTCTTCCAGGCGGTTCACTCCAGTACCCTTGTATTGCACTATCGTCCAACCAAAAGTTTATTGCCATCAGCGGAGACCGTTCACTGTCCTTTTGGGATACTGCAACGCACCATCAGGTTGGCCGTGTAATTGAGCACAGCGGTAGCGTTTTCTTCATGGCGCTCTCTCCTGATGACGATTCTGTTATGACTGGCGGGCAAGATGTTTATTATCGTGGGAACGTTGCAATACGGAGTCTCCGTGATATTCTTCCGGATTCGTACCTTACAAGACATGTAAGTGCTTCCGCTATAGCCGATGGTTCGCGATTCTAAAGGTCACAATCTCTTTCCCTAATTTCCTCTCATCGTGAGTGTGTTTAAACATTTGTTTCTTGCTTCATCTGACCCTTCCAAGAGCCACAGTTGCCGCTCATACAAACCAGTGATGCGACATTTGAAGCATGGACCCAGGGCGACTTATCTCGAGCGGAACAGGTTCTAACAAAAGAGATGCTAGACACCTTAATTCCTTCTCGTCATGCACAAGTCCTCGCTCAACGTTCTCTCGTCCTATCCCGTTTGAAACAGTACAACCTGGCCATCGACGATGCAACAAAGGTAGCCATTCGGTCTTCTTTAGACCGGTCTCGTATTGAATATTGCATACCAGTCTGTTGAGATTGAGCGATCTGCTATCGGTCAGATAGCAATCACGATAGCTCGCGCCGGTAACGGCGAGCACGACGCTGCCATGCACGTGTTTGACCTCGTGTTCACTAACAATGGCATCTCGACCGACATCAATCTCGTATTGTTGATCAAGGTGTGGGATCGTTTTTGCCGCTGCTTGTACTTTGTCTGATTACACTCAGGCCATTGTCTTGTTCGAATATGGACGACACGATGAGGCTATTTCGCGGGTCGAAGGCTTGATCACCGTTACCGATGACAAGACGATATGCGTCACCGTCCGGGTAAGTAACTGCCAGGATTGCCGATTCGAGATGATAATCAAGCTGTGCTCAGGCTCAAATGCATCTCCTACTCGCCGGCATGTCGTTGAAGGAAGGCAACCATGAGCGAGCTGCGGAATTGCTCGGGGGCGCAGGGGACGCAGTCATCCCTGAAAAATGTCTTGAATTAGTCGTCGTCTCGCTTGTAAGTAGTTCATTCTCTGTCCACGAACATCCAGACCAACACAATTCGGAAGATGTTTGGATGGAACTTTGATGGCCTTGCTCTCGCAATCGAGCAGCATCTTCAGCAATGCATGAAGGCCTTGGAGGATATCGGCGACGTAGCAATGGAGTCTGAGAAAGCAGAGGAAGCAATTTCAAGCTATACTGCTGCGTTGTCTTTGAATCCTTCAAACCACGCGGGTCTCCTAGTCAAACGAAGCAGAGCCCGGGCAATGCAAAGCTCGTGGGAGGATGCATTAAAAGATGCAGACGAGGTACGAGTTTTTTTCCTCTCAAATATGCGAAAATGCTGAATTTGATCAAATCAGGCAATCAAGTCAGACTCACAGGATCCCTGGGGATACGAAAGAAGGCATGCGGCACTGCACGCTTTGCAGCGCTACGATGAAGCAGTTGCTACCCTAAACCACATGGTTTCCCTCACAGACAGTCCTCTCGCCAATTCAGGTGCACAGTGCGAGTGTCACGTTGGCGGCGGGGCAGATGCTGCACTAGCCCACCTTTTAGAGGATGTGGTGGCTCGTTTGGGCGAAGCTGCGGTGCTTGCCTGGACGGGTCGGTCTTCATCATATAACAGCTGCCTTCCCGGCACGCTCGCCATTCATAACCAAGCCCCACATTCTTTGTCCACCATCGACGATGCTGAAATGGATGCGCACGTCGCGGAATTAAAAAGTTTAATGTCTCCTACCGATGTGATGATTGTTCGTGAACGATTCATCCGCGTGCCATCGACGCGGTTTGCCCTCCGAAGACTCTACCTACCCTGCATCCTGTTCTCAGTCAAGAAGCTCATCGAAAAAGATGCCGAGAGTGGCGAAGAGAAGTGTTATCGTGCCCGGGTATCAGGAATTGGTCACGTTGAATTTCGGACGGCGGACAGGCTCTCGTTGTCGAAGCCACGCCAGCTCGCTTTCGCCCATCCGTGGATTCGCGATTTGCGTGGCCCAGCCGAGGAGGAATCTTGTGGAAGCTCGTCGGATAGCGAGGACGATTCTTTGTCGTGGTCGGGTTCGGACGTGGAAGAAGAGTCTTTGTCTCCGGCCGCAGCTTCTGAGATTGCTCCAGATGTGGCCGCGCTGCTATATTCAGGACCGATCGCTACGACGGACGTCTCTACCCGAGCGTTGCGGATAGTCGCCCGTCTGCAGCAGCCATTCCATGCTCTTTTGCTGGAGCAACAATCCCACGGAGAGTACAAACGGGTCGCTGCTGAGCACGAGATCGTCGTGCCAGGGCTTAAACGCCGCATCAGCTCTTCCAAGGACGTCCGGGTCGAAGTCGTGGAAATATTGTGATCGCAGAAATGCAGCATTCGGTCTCCACTGCCAGAGTGTCGTTATCCCACCTGATGCTGTTGAAGTTCGCTCTCGGTGAATTTGAAGTATTCATGCTATGCTTTTTGCAGTCATTTATATCTTTCTCGCCGATTGTGTAGTTTGGAATTTCATAGATGTATGTAGGCCCTCACCTCGTACAATATCCGTCACCGCCTTGTAACATGCTTGTTTTTTGCGCTCTTTTCTGCTGATGCTTTTCCAATGCGAACGTATCCAAATTGATGTGGAGCCTGACGGGCATTGGATGCGATTTTGCCCCTCAATGGTATCATGCATGAGAATTCGGTGGACGTCGGATTCGAATTCTTCGAACCTTATATACATTCTTGTTCCAGGAAGCAGTGCACAAACACTCCCTCGTTGTCATAACTTATGGGAGGATGCGCTGGGACGCAAATCAGGTGTGGTATATATTTTGATCATCATTCGTCTAGTGAGCATGATACGAACGAGTAAAAGGCAGTCATCGAGTCACATAATATCAAGTGAGAAGATGAGATCAAAATCGCAGCTTGAAACCACCAGCAAGTCCCATCACGTTCTCCGGATCCACCGCTTCTTTGATCTCGTATAGCCCAGGTAGGTTCGAATCATACAGTTTGACCAGCGGCGTGTCGAAGATGGCATACCTGATTGCGTCATGATAGGTCTCACCATGTTCGTGGGCAGCCACTTGCAGCGTCCACGCGGTCGTTCGTGTCGCATCCTGCATCACTTGGTCGTATTCCGGCGATTCCCATGCAAAATAGGTGAGGGTCGGGAAAAGTCCTTGGGTACGGTCAGGCGAGTGTGCCATTGGAGTCGTATTGTGGAAGAAGAACGTGGGGCGAAAAAGGCTCCATGGCGGAAGAAACCAGAAACGCAGAGTCTGCAAAAAGTACAGGAGTGAAACAAGTCAACGACTTGCACCAGTAATGAGACTAAGACCCCTTCCACTTACGAGAGTCTCGTCAACGACCGTTTGAGGAAAGGATAAAGAATACCTCGTGACGGATATGGTGTTGTAAATACCTCTGTCCATGTTATTGGAATCATCTTTGCTTCGATATGCACTCACCGTTGACCGTAAGTGGTGTTTGCGGGTAATGACTCGACAAAGTCGAAGTAGGTACGCGTCGAAACATTCTTTAAGGACGATGGAATTGCCAAGAACTTGTCCAAGGTGCCGGGTGGTGCTGGCACGTCGTAAGAAAAGGGGCAGACATGGGCTCAGCTACATCAACACAAAGCAATCTGTCAAGTTAGGTTTTGAAACAAACACCTCAAACATGAACCCACAGCACCCACGTTAAAGCCATACATTGGGCCCATCACAGCTTTTGGATTTGCGTAATCTGCAAGAAAATTGACCACTTGACTAACCTGGTCTACAACGTTGGCTTCACAGGTAATGAGACCACCCTTTACATAGTGGGTAGACCTTAGGGAAAGCAACAGGAATGGATGCATACGCCTTCAGTGCAAAGAACAAGTCAGGACTCGATGTCTCTGTGACATTGAGGACTGTCCCATTGGGCAAAACTAGCACCTAGGAATGCACAATATCCAGCAGTACCACGCGTTTTTAGACGCGGCGCAGGCGAGGACTGGGGACGGCTGGTATTTGCTGCAGCTCGAACCGTCTTGGAGGTGGTAGTACTCTGTCCATCCCTACTGAACATCGAAATAATCGGGCCGAGGGGGAAACGCGTCGTGCGAAAATTGTTTTGCGAGGGACAGCCAGGGTTGGGCGGAGTGTTGTCCGATGTGAAAAGTGCTTGTCGATGTCAGTGCCTTGGAGTGGGGAAAGTGAACCCAGTGTCTGGGGGACGGAACGTTGCTTTGGGTCGAGGTTGTACATACGAAGATGGTCGCGA
>JBBPPE010000271.1:0-19291 GCA_038091835.1 Leccinum ochraceum
CCCTTATAATATTAAGGACTTCTGCACTCACAGAAGGATAACCCTGAGTCTACACAAGACTACTTATACATCGTCTATGTTCTCTGAACATACCTTCCATTAAGTTGGTAAAGGGTAAGACTTGATATATAAGTACCTATGAGAGTGAGACACTACTCTGTCTACAACTCACTATAATCAAATGAATAGATACTAGGTCTCACGACCTAGGATCATGCATACTAGGCCAATACCTGTATGATGATCTCTTTCCTGCTTATAAGGTTAGGTAGAGAAGGTAGTGATGGTGGTTCAGTACACCAGCCTACCATATCCCACAAGGATCACCATCACCTGTGACACTTGTGAGATGTCAGTATTCCATGGTCTAACCAACCATGAGATTACCTACATAGGTGCTCGCTGTGCTCCACGGGGCTCTCACAGCTTGAGACACTATTGTGTAGAGAATCATAGTGTTTGGAAGACACTATGATATTTCCTACTGTGCTGACCAGTAGAGCCTACTCCTATGTTCCTACACGGGTTATAAGCTCTCCTACATATGACTTGAGACTTACATCCAGACATGTTGTATTAGAGACACACGAGTATACATAGAGAGATAGATGTATAAGCTACACTCATAACTGAATTGAGCTTCCTATCAGTGCTAGGCTTCCTCCGGTGAATCTTCTACCTCAGTCACTGTATTAATAGCACGAAGTTCAATAATACAAATCAGATTTTGCTTCGCTTGGTGGGGATAAGCGCTATGCGCGTATCGCCGATGGCAATACCATCGAGATGCATGGTCTGGGCACTGTCATACTGCAACCTCATGGAATGCAGAACATGATTACTTTACATGGAGTTTTGTATTCACCCACAGCCACCTGTCGACTCTTGTCGACAAATCGTCTGGCTCTAGAAGGCAATGAAATTTTTATAGGGAAAACTACGGATGTCTTCAACCAACAAGGTCACCTCATGATCCGGGCTACTGCCTCATCTCCAGGTGACATCCTCCACTGGTTTAGGTTGGTTTCGATCACTCCATCAGGGGATGCCTCCACCTTGTCGGATCTTAGTTCCTCAATACTCTGGCATCATCGGTTCGGACATTGTTCCAAGAATACTCTGAGCCATGTACCTGCTCATACAAAGGGCGCACCTCCCCTTGCCCCTTCCCCGCCATTCTCTTCTCCTTGCCCTGGCTGTCAACTCGGGAAAGCACATGAACGACCGCTCGGTCATTCCGGCACTTGTTCTACCCGTATTCTTGGCTTGGTTCATACCGATCTGGTCGAATTACCCACCGAGTCTCGTACTCGTGTGGTGTATATTCTTACTCTCATTGATGATTGTTCTGGCTTTGCATTGCTTGCTTTTCTTCGCAAGAAAAGTGATACCGCTGCACGCTTCCGTGACCTGGTTTCCTACCTGGAAACGCAGTCTGGTTCCACCCTTACCTCTATCCATTCAGATCGTGGTGGGGAATATACTGGCCAGGAAGTTCAATTGTTCCTCAAGTCCAGAGGTATTCTTCATCAAACGTCTGTACCACACTTGCCCCAACAAAATGGGAGAGCAGAGAGATTTAACCGGACCATCATGGATAAAGCTCAAGCGATCCGACTACAAGCTAGTCTGCCCAATAACATGTGGCAAGACGCAGTCGAGACAGCCTTACACATCTACAATCGACAACCTATGCGTCGACATAACTGGAAGACTCCATTCGAGATCTTCACAGGAGAGATACCAGATGTTTCCTACTTCCGTGTCTTTGGTTGTAGAGCATACGTCTTTATACCAAAAGATGTTCGAACCAACAAGCTAGCACCAAAGTCAGAAGAGATGATATTCATTGGCTATGAGCAAGGATCCAAAGCATACCGCTTTTGGTGTCCTATGCGGAGACGTGTCTTCATCTCCAGCACTGCCACTTTTGATGAACTAATGTTCCCTTATGGCTTGAAGAAGCAAAAGAACATAGATGGACTATCCTCTATCCCCACATCTTCGAAAGATGTACAAGACCCTGTAGCAGTTACGCCTCACTCAGATTCTGCGGACCGACCACATCCGGACACGGTCGTCCACCTCCCTCTACCGGGAGATAACAGTAATCAATACCCATATCCAGGTCCTGGACTGCAACGTCCACCGAGACCACCATCACTGAGCAATTCCTCCTCATCATCTTCCGATCCATCACCATGGTTTGCCTCACAGAGACAGCCTGACTATATGTCACCTCCACCTCATGTTGAGACACCTGATTTTGTTCCCACTCCGGACATTCCACCTTTGGATGATCCGTTACCGCCACCAGGTCATAAGGGTTCACCCTATAAACCTGCTTGGAAAAGGAAACATGCTGGATCTTTAGACCAACGTTCTCTTCAACCTCAGAGGAAATATGTCCCTCCTGAGAGACCCACTCCGTCACAACTTCCTTCGGACTCAACTCTGAGACGTCGAGATTGGTTACCTCCAAGGCGAGATTGAGAGGAAACATTACAGGAATTCCGTGATAGGCCACATCATTATCGACCAACAATCCCCGAACGGGAAATACCTCCACCCGTTCGACCGAGATCTACTCGGATTCCCCAGAGACGTGTCATACCAGACAATGTCTATGGAGATCGTACGCCCCTCGAAATTGAGCGTGAGCTACAGCAGCAATGGGATAGGTCGATAAGTCCTATTCAGGAGGAGTCATTTCCATCGACATCAGTTGACGAGACCATCGTGACGGAAGAACCGATTCCTACCAATCTGCAGGATTCGGATATAGGAGAGATATATTCCAATCAATGGATACGCTGTCATCTAGCTGCCACGGCCAATGCAGTTGGCACACCGGTTCATTACCGAGACATAAAGCAGTTACCAGCAGATGAACAGAAGCTCTGGCAGAAAGCGATGGAAGAAGAGATTAAATCTCTTGCAGACCGAAAGGTTTGGGATTTGGTTGATTTACCTGCAGGTCATAAGCCCATCACTGGCAGATGGGTCTATGCTATGAAAAGTGACGGTAGAAAGAAAGGTCGCTTTGTTGCAAAGGGTTTTACCCAGGTCTTTGGAATAGACTTTGAAGAAACCTTTTCTCCAGTCGCCTGTTTCGAAATGGTGAGACTACTCCTCGGGCTAGCAGCCCTTGAGGATTGGGAGATAGAAGCCTTGGATGTCAAGACTGCATTCCTCTTCGGGGAACTTGACAAAGGCGAAGAACTATATCTAGTTCAACCAGAAGGTTTCGTCAAGAAAGGATCAGAGACAAAAGTCTGTCACCTAAACAAGGCCATTTATGGTCTTAAGCAAGCTGCGCTCCAATGGAACAAAGCTCTACATGCATCACTCCTGAAGATGGGTTTCAGCCGAACTCATTCTGATCCAGGAGTATATATAAAGGGAAAAGGAAAAGAGAAAATTCTTTTCGTTGTTTATGTTGACGATGCTCTTTTTATGGGAAGCAACAGAACACAAGTCCTTGCTGAGAAGAAAATCTTCATGCAACGCTGGGAATCCCGTGATCTAGGCGCCGCCACCAAATATCTAGGCATGCGCATTACCAGAGATCGCTCTCGTTGACTCTTGAGACTCGATCAAATCTCTTATGTTGAGAAGGTTATCAACGCTTCCAACTAGAGAATTCCAAACATGCTCGCACTCCACTTCCTTCGGGCTATAATCCTGCACCTAATGCGGATCCCGAACCTGATGCTAAACGACGGCAGACCTACCAATCTGTCATCGGATCTATCCTCTATGCGATGTTAGGGACTCGTCCTGACATTGCCTTCCACGTCATTAAAATGGCGCAGTTCTCACAGAATCCTTCCGAGGATCACCTTGCTTGTGCGTTGTATATCGTAAGGTATCTCAACTACACGAAGAATATCTGTCTGCAATATGACGGATATGCCAAAAGCTCTGGCTTTACGGCTTACTGTGATACTGATTGGGGAGGAGATCTCGAAACCCGTCGTTCGACTACTGGTTACATTGTGTTTCTTGCTGGACAACCTGTCTCCTGGAACTCGCGACGTCACAAGATAGTTGTGCTCTCGTCTACCGAAGCAGAATATGTTGCCATGACCGAGACGGCCAAGCAACTCGCTTGGATACGTCATCTCTTCACTGAGATAGGTCATGAGATCAAGCATCCGATTTCACTTAACTGTGATAATCAGGGAGCTATGTTCCTAGCTTCGAATCCCGCACAGGAAGGACGTACGAAACATGTGGAAATCAAATACCACTATATACGTGAGGCTGTTCAGGAGCGCAATGAACTCTCTTTGTTCTACGTTCCTACTAACGATCAGCTGGCGGATATATTCACCAAGAATGTATCCTATGATCGATATGCCCAGAATCTGAAGAGACTCAGACTTCATGGCATACCATCGTCTCTTGGTACTAGAAGCAGCTCATCATCCTGAGTCGCGTGGTCTCTTCGTGAGTACCTCCTCAGGGTGATAGACTTCACGATGCCCGCATCTGCAAAGCGAGGAGGAGTGTTGGAACAGTAGTATTCTATTCTTCCATCACTACCGTTTCTACCGTGCTCTCTAGCACTTGGTAGTAGTTCTTTCTAGAACTTTCTATTCGCTATCCAGATTAGTCATCGTTATGATATCATAGATAAAAGCTCCTTATGCTATTGGCTATGAGCTTCTTATGCTATTGGCTGGGTTATCTTTTACCCGCCTTACTCATCATATTTCCAATATGATGACTGATACTCCACAGAGATCTTTACGCCATTGGCTAATTATTCTCTTGAATTACTCAGAAGTTCCATGACATTCTTTCATGTTCTATGGAACTTCCTCTTATGATATATCTCAAAATACATACAAATACGTACCTTTGTGTATATATAGCAGGCCCTTCAGGCCACTGTCTAATAAGACTTCTTCGACTCTTACCACCACAGTCGAGTTCTTCAGCTGTAGCTTTCAACCCTCTGCTACCTAGTAAGTGTCTCTACTAGACCCTTGCCACTCGTTGCCCTCGCTGCACACATTGTTAGCCGCTCTCCACCTTACGGATAGAGCATAGCCTTTCAATAAGGCCATCGTGCCACCTCGTTTCTTCCTTGGTGGTCCTGAGTCTTTCCTCTGTGCGCTGTTTCTGACGTCGTTGCCTTCACTTTCGGCCTCAGATTTGACTAGTACGTTGCTCGTGAGTATTTGTTTTAAATTGCTCGCATATGAATATGAACTTATTATCTTTTTGATCTCGTTTCTTTCTTTGCAGTTGTGAAGCCCTTGTTGCACCGTTTCCGCGCCTGCTGTCATCGTCACCATCAACTTCGGGACCGTCTGTACAATCTGTAAGTTTTGCTTTGACTCGCTCAAAGTGTTTATGCTCACCGTTTGTCTTGCTTCGTACCCTTCTTCACAATTCTGAAGCACCCTGTGCAGCCTTTTCCCTCCCATCTTCGTCTTCGTCCTCCGAGTGCCGTCTTCATCCTCGCCGTCTTCGTCCTCGCCATCCTCGTCCTCACTGTCCTTGTCCTCACTGTCCTCATCCTCACTGTCCTCGTCCTCGCTGTCTATCGAGCCCGTGAGTTCCTATTGCTCTTGCAACTTGAAGCACCCAAACTGACCTTCTTCTGTGCCTTCTGGGTTGTCTCCAACCCTCTTTCGCTTATGCACGTTGTCCAGCGCTGTCCGTACCGTCCCGGTCAGCTCGTTGACTTCCAAAATCAACCGAACATGAGGTAGGCACATACCGTTTGTGGCATGGGATGCACCGTTTGACGTCTTTGTTGTTGCAGCTCCTTCTGTGCGTGTTTGCTGGTTTGATGGACCAAAGCCTAACGAACGGCGCTTGTTAGCAATCACATACACTCAAATACAAAATAAGTACATACATTCAAGAGTTGGACGGGGCCGGCTTCCGGTCCTGGTTGCAGCCACGTCAGTGTGATGTACTTGCTTCGGAACAGTCGAACCTGTGTACATAGTGAAGGTGAGTAATTCAGTGTGCTCAAAATGAGCACGTACATTTCGTACTATGGGGCTGACCTTCCGTCCCTTTTTGTGGTGCAGCTGTCTCCGCATGAGTAGTCAGTGAGTGAAGATAGTGAGTACGTACCACCAGTCCCATGGCCTTGACTGCCTGACATGCTTATTGCAGTTTGCTCTTGGCATGCACCTTGCAATTGCTTTGCCATTGCCGGACCAGGTGGTATTCGCGCTTCCTTTGCCTGACGCGTCTGAGTGGTATGTAGGTCTTGTTCGAGTTGCGCGATTTGCTTGACCATGTTGATGTTCCCAGCCGGGTTTACCTTCTCGCCCGTTCGTTTACTCAAAGACTGTTGAGGTATTTGAGGAGCTTCAAGGTCCGGGTACCCGGGGTGGGCGTTCCGGTTACTCAGTCGAGTCTGAGGCATAGTCTAAATACAAGTCCAAACAGGTAACAAAATAATTCAACGTGACACGTACACGTTACAAATTCACACATGCCGAGGTAATATTATCATTTAACAACATAATAATAACAATACAGAGTTAACTTGTGATCCTAGTGTCTAAATTCTGATGATAGAAATTTCCACATACCAAGGTAATATTATCTACAAGCACAATAAATATTAACTTGCATTGTGTCTAAGCTTCAGATAGTAAACTCGAACAAATTATTCAACGTGAGGAGGACCTACGGTACTAAATTACTATGCATCACTGCCAGCGGTAACAAGGTAATATACTATGAGTCATTTATACACACAACAATGCACTGACTTAACTTGCAATACTAGGCAGTGGTCCATAGTAAACAAACCATTCAACTTCAGACGGTAAACAAACAATTCAACTTTGTAAGGAGGACAAATATATTGATAAATCGCTCACCACTGCCAGTGCCACTGTGCCATAACAAGGTAATATCATTCAAGTTTACAACACAATACTAGTGTACCAACAGGACATTGATCTGCAATATTACTTCTTCTAGTGTCTAATGGCTTCAAAACATCAACCTCGCAAATTCTTTTGTGCTCACCCAATAAATGATCAATGTCGAAAGGGTTTTAGATCTCTGGGCGGTTTTACTCAACATAAAAATGCTGTACATAGTGCCAACACTGCACACATCCAGCAAAAATCTCGACCTCGCCAACATCAATATGCAGATGTTGCTCATCATGAGCAAGCACAACATGAGGGCCAATTTCCAAACTCTGATGATAGTATCCAGAGTGATCATGATGTGCCAGAAGGAGCATATTGTGTAAATCATCCTGTGCTTATTAGTATGATCATCAAGTAATGCCAGATTGGAATTTTATTTATGCCATGATGATTTGAAGGTACACCATGTGATTTCTCAACTGGTGAACCACTTCCTGATGGTGCACCTCCTTGTCCTCAATCTCCTTCAACTACACCTTGGACTCCTTTTGAAAATCGTGCTCATTTTGAGCTTGCTGATTTGCTATTTCGTCAATCTCACATGTCAGCTGGACATATAGAAGGACTCATGGATGTTTGGGCTACATTAGACTAAAAAGGATCCCCTCCATTTTCCAATTCCCAGCATCTTCACCACACTATTGATTCTATCAAAGAGGGCGATGCTCCTTGGCAGGGCTTTACCATCCAACACCATGATGCAGGATTAGCAGATGCACCATCTTGGATGCAGGCTGAATATGACTTTACAATGCTAACTTTGAATGTCACTTCTAAGAATGAATTGGCCAAAGATCCTGCAAATCATAGAGCAATGCTTGTTCCCATCATTCTAGGCAGTGACAAGACAACAGTTTCTGTGGCCAGTGGAAACAACAAGTATTATCCTATATATATTTCAACAGGGAATGTTCATAACAATATGTGTCGTGCTCATGGAGAAGCAGTTAGTCTGCTAGGATTTTTGGCTATTTCTAAAGGTCAGTCCAGTGTCACTGTTACTACTTGAATATCACTGCTAACCACAAAATCACTTTGTTAATGGCACATATCTCTTTGAATTTTTATATTCTACCAGGTGAACAAGAAAGGCTCAATGGAAACACCTGAGATGACATTATGCCCTGATGGATATTATCGACAGGCCATCTATAGATTTGGTCCATATATTGCAGATTACCCAGAGCAATGTCTTCTATGTTGCATTGTTCAGGGATGGTGTGCTAGGTATGTTTTAGACTCATAATATTATGAAATAGTACTGCAACATAGTTTTGAATATTTTTACACAGGTGTACAGCTCATCAAAAGCATCTTGATACAAGCATCAATGCATTTCCTCAATCTCATGAACATACTAAGCTGGTGATGGAAAACCTATCTTCAACAGTTTTATGGAAGGAATATGGCATAGTGGATGGTATTTTGGTATGTGGATCAGTAGTAATGTATCAAGAATAGAATGTATATGCTCATTATATTATGCACTAGCCATTTACTGCAACATTTCCTGGTGCTAGTATTTATGAACTTATTGCACCTGATTTGTTACATCAAATCATCAAGGGAACTTTCAAAGACCACATTGTATCTTGGGTAGAGCAATATCTCTCCAATACCTATGGAAAAAAGGAAGCTAAAGTAATATGGTCTGATATTGATCGGCGGTATATTCTCATTGTTATCTGAAAATCAAAGTTATCTAATATACTACTGTTTTTCTAGCATTGCTGCAGTACCCCCTTCAAGACCTCAAGCTATTGTGGGATTATCAACACCAAGTAGGTTTCATTTGATATAATTGAGATATGGAATTTTTGACATATAGTATCATATTCATTTCAGCACCACGTCATGCACGAAATCTTACAGAAATTTCTCAGGAAATAGGGATTGCCTCACTCTCTGAATTGGTTGCAAGATTTCTATATGACCAATGTAACCCTGATGCTTTGATCTCTGGCGCAGAAGTTGATTTGTCCTGCTGTCCTGACTTTCGAGGAGAGGTTTACACATACTCCTCTGCATTTTCAGTCTTTTCAGCTTCAAGTGATGCTTGTGGAATAGGAGGAATGCAACAACAGATAATTAATTCAATTAGCATCAGGAATTCTCCAGCAAAGACTTCCTCTTCTCACCTCCTTCATTCTACCACCACATATGTGCAACTTCTACCTCCTAAGGCCTGTCATTATTACATTCAATTACTCCCATCAGAAATTCAATTCTCCAGCAAACTTGATTCACACCTTCTGGAATACCTCCTTCATTTTACCACCACATACACGACCACAGTGTCCTTGTCATTGTAACATTAAAAAGTTAGCATCAGGAATTCTCCAGCAAAGACTTCCCTTCTTACCTCCTTTATTCTACCACCACATATGTGCAACCTCTGCCTCCTAAGGCCTATCATATGTGTCACATTCACTTAGTATCAGAAATTCTCCAGCAAATTTAATTCCCTCTAAGATACCTCCTTCACTTTATCACCACATACATGACCTGTCCTTGTCATTGTAACATTGAATTAACATCAGGAATTCTCCAATAAAGACACCCCTTCTTACCTCCTTCATTCTACTACCACCACATATGTGCAACATCTGCCTCCTAAGGCCTATCATATTTGTCACATTCAATTAGTATCTGAAATTCTCCAGCAAATTTAATTCCCTCTTCTAAGATACCTCCTTCACTTTACCACCACATACATGACCTGTCCTTGTCATTGTAACATTAGATTAGCATCAGGAATTCTCCAGCAAAAACTCCGCTTCTTACCTCCTTCATTCTACCGCCACATATGTGCAACCTCTGCCTCCTAAGGCCTATCATTGTCACATTCAATTTGTATCAGGAATTCTCCAGCAAATTTAATTCCCTCGAAAATACCTCCTTCACTTTACCACCACATACATGACCTGACCTTGTCATTGTAACATTAAATTAGCATCAGGAATTCTCCAGCAAAGACTCCCCTTCTTACCTCCTTCTTAATTCCCTCTTCTAAGATACCTCCTTCACTTTACCACCACATACATGACCTATCCTTGTCATTGTAACATTAAATTAGCATCAGGAATTCTCCAGCAAAGACTCCCCTTCTTACCTCCTTTATTCTACCACCATATATGTGCAACCTCTGCCTCCTAAGGCCTGTCATTGTCATATTCAAATAGTATCAGAAATTCTCCAGCAAACTTGATTATCTCTTCTTACCCTCCTCACTTTACTATCACTACATATGTGCAACCTCAGCTGCCCAGACTAAATCTACCCTTATCAGAATGTGTCACATTCAATTAGCATCAGGAATTCTCTAGCAAAGATGGGGGTCCCTGCTTCTTGAGTCTTTCATCATCACCATACCATTTTCTCAATCTCTTTTCCAGACTCCAAGTCTGGATCCTCCCCCCTAGTAGTGCCATCATTGGTACTACTATACCATTTTCCAATGACCCTCTTAGTACTACTTACTGTCCCAAGCTCTTAGACTTGGAGATAGTAAAAGAGGGACAGAAATACCTATCCATTCAATATTATAGGTCTGTCTATTATTCAAATTGTCACTGCAGAAACTAAAACTAAAACTAAAAAAAACTATCTAATATGAATTTACTCTTTTTGTCAACATTACACCGGTACTCACTGCTACCAGTAGTACTGCCAGTGGACCCAAGAGTGTTTTGATTGTTGTGGTCTTTCTTGATTGTTATAATCTACTGGTAACTCTTATAATAGTACTACTGCAATCACATTCCAAAAGGAAATCAACATTGAATCAACTCCTACTACAGGTAGAAGAGATTGAGTGATCTACTGGTGACCCTTATAATACTAGTACTACTGCAATCACATTTCCAAAGTAAATCATGATTAAATCAACTCCTACTACAGGTAAAAGAGATTAAGGAGTATGAAGTTGTAATAGTACTACTGCAATCACATTCCAAAATGAAATCAACATTGAATCAACTCCTACTATAGGTAGAAGAGATTGAGTGATCTACTGGTGACTCTTATAATACTAGTACTACTACTGCAATTCACATTTCCAAAGTACTAAATCATCATTAAATCAACTCCTACGACAGGTAGAAAAGATCGAGGAGTATGAAGTTGAAGAGGACAAAGAACAATTATTTAATATGAAACTCTTCAAGTTCCTGTCAGCACCATGACTGGACTCTCTACTAGTACTGTCAGTGATCTGCTCAGAGAGTATCCCAACTCTTATGGTCTATTGAGGAGTATGAAATTGAGGAGAAAAGAAGAAGAAGCTCCTGTTTTCATGTGAAGGAATGCGAGCAACAGCTGGCTTTGGTAGAGTGATTAGTTTGACAGTAGTGTTTTAAGATCTGGCCTCAAGACTAGTGATAAAAACCAGTAAGTTTACATTGCATTTTTTTTAAAAAAACTCAGTCTTTTTTCAAGTTGGTCTCTGTTGCAGCCTTTTCTGGTGAGATTAAAGACTGGATAAGACTGGTGTTGGACAGCGCCCCATATTCTTCACATTTTCCAGTAAAGTTTCCACCATTTTCTCACTACTACTTTTGGATCATTTATGACAATATTCAATATTTTATTGACATGGAACTTGAAGTTAAGATTGGTTGTATTTAGCCACACATAAATAGATGTGTGTACTAATTCCTGGCTTATATTATTTAAGAGTGTCTAGTACATCCCATACAGCCACAGCAAAGCCTCCCAATCACTCAGTAACTCCCACACTACTAGTATTTCTGCCTGTCTATAAACTTGGAGCTGTAATACAGGACATATTAAAATGACTATATCTCTGGAACATGTGGCCTGTTTTACATTAAAAAAATAGTGGTAGAAAGCTGAACATGGGTTCCAGTTTTACATTACATAATAAATTATTTTTAACGGTAACTAGACCAGAAAAAGACCAAAGAAGTCTGAACAACCAGTCTGTTATTGGTTTTAGTTTGGTTTTTGTTATTTCTCTCCAGGCTTTGACCAAACCACTGGCACCTTTGATGCAAGACTCCCCCTTGTATGGCCACGGCCCACGGGCAAACATCCAAGCTATATTCTTGCTTTCATACCCATTTCTTCATGTATCTTGAATACCCTTACAAGTGAAGCACCGACTCTGGGAGAGTGCTAGAACAGACTAGCAAACCTATAAACCTATAATGGGGACTCGAAGGAGTAAAAAGGAAACGATAAGGGCAAGGGCCATTTAGCGTCGGGGGTCGTATGCGCGCGGTGCTTACTACTTTAGAGTCGCAGCAACTTGTCTCTTGCAAGACGAGCGAGGCAGTGAGCGGATAGAGGCTCTGTCGATAATCGCACAAGTCGCAGGAGGACTTGGTCGGAACTATAAGACAAGAGGAAAACAATACTAGACTGAGGTATCGAAGTACAAGTGCTACTCTATATATACCTAGCTAGATGGTGCACGGACCATGTCATAACGCCTGCCCTAACCTGTACGCATAAGTGCTGACTGATGGTGATGTCAGTAGGGCATAGGGTATGACGTCATGTTGGGGATGACATCATGAGTGACGTCAGGTCACGTCACCTAGAAGAAGAAGGAGAAGATAGTTCGGGGAGAAGAGGAGTGAACCGTGTGGGAAACGAGAGGGTTAGCTAAGGGGTTAGCTAAGCTACAAGGAACGTAACAACCCTTCCCCTCCCTACAAGTTCCTGAACTTAACCGTGAAGCTTGCAGTATCTCATGTTTACATTGCCACTGGCACTATGAGCAAATTTAATTGCCACCACGAGCAAACATCCAAGCTATGTTCTTGCTTACAAGTTTTTCATGTAGTTTCTGAGTCTAGTAGAACAACTACACTGACATCTTCAAGTGTCCAATTGAACTCAACCCCATGATAATTCCTTGAAAAAAGCTGCCAGTGTCACATTTCATTGCTACCACAAAGCAAACATCCAAGCTATATTCTCACTTTATTATCCATTTTTCATTGTACTAGTAGTCTGGAATACCACTGTCATGGCCTCTATACTTCTTCAAGTTGCTGAAGTCAACCACTACTATAGTATTAGTAGTACTATGAACTTGTTGCCACTGGCAGTGCCATTATTACATTTCATACAAGTTGCCACCATCATGAGCAAACATCCAAGCTATGTTCTTGCTTTCAAGTCATTACCTATCAAGTTTCAACTCAACCACTGGCAGGACTCCAAAGCTACCAGTATCTCAATTCAAACTATGAAAATACATCATATAACTTCAAGCACTATGGAAAATACAATGACCTGAAAATTACTTATAATATCCAAATTACTGATAGTTTGGAAATCTTGGCCTCTGGGATACTTGAATTCTCTATATGGCTAATTATCAAAATTTCTAAATCTTTGGATTCCTTGACCCCCTGAGAAGTCTTAACTTCACAATAGCCAAAAGTCTGATGATTTGAAAGAGTCTTTATATTTCTGAATCACTCATATTCTACAACTAGTAGACTCTGCACTCATGGAAATCGATTGATGTCTGATTTACAGAGCCTCTGGTTTGCTGTTGTTCTGAATGCTCTTAAATATTATCCTTAAGATATCTACAACCATGAAAATCTGAATATTTCTTAAGGTTGCTCAATGCCTAACAATTTAAATAACTTGCACTCTGAGGTGCTTGAAATATCTAAAGATCTGATCCACTACATTCCTTATGTTCAGAACTTCTGGCATACTCTAGAGAGTCTTACATTTCAAGGTTAGAAATTTCTTAGGATCTGAAACCCACTGGAAATATCTTAAAGCTCTGAAATATCTAATCTTTGGATACCCTGGAGGTCTAGACTCTTTAACATTCTTAAAATACAAATAGTCTAATCATGTCTTCACTTGATTCTCTTAACATTCCTTACTCATCTAATACTCAAAGGTTTCTACATCATGATGATCTGAAAATCTCTTAGCAGCTCTTAACATTCTGATTTCAGGAAATTAATCAGGATTTCTGAAATATAACCTAAGTGTAAATAAGTTGATTCAGTCTGATTGCAGGTTTGCTGATGCAATTGGCCGATCGGTAACATGCTGAGATTCAATTATTGGCCAATCAGTCAATAGTGGAATGTAGGCATCCACAGGCCATTGGCCAGTCAACAAGGATGCCGAGTTTTCATTTTGGCTGATCAGTCAATTGCGGAATGCGGCAATACCTAGCTAATTGGCCAATCAGCAACATGCCGAGATTCAATTGTTGGCCGATCAGTCCACTGTAGAATGTCAGCATCCACAGCCAGTTGGCCAGTCGGTAACATGCCGAGTTCCATTTCCATCAGCCAATCTGTGATTTGCGGCGATTTTCACTCCATCGGCCGACATTGGCTGGCCGGTCATTTGCGGCCATTTGGCACATTGGCTAGCCAGTCATTTGCCGAAAAATTGTACTGCATTATGTGTGTTGTTGAAGCGGAGGTTGACTTGATGAGTTGATGTCAGCACCACCGAAGACCAGTCCGAAGGGAGGGAAAGAGGTTCCACATTGTCCAGAGGTGGCACAGGAGTGACACCAGCAGAGAGTGAGGGGAAGATAGACAGTAGATAGTCTTTATCAGCTTGAATGTTATCTGTGAAGACCAGTTTTGGTGGAGCATGACCAAAGCTCTCGAGTGATGGAAGCATAGCCTTGAGGATGGGAGCCCAATCTTCCTGTCCCTTCAAGGGTGTGAAGTTCATTGAGCGTATCTCACCATACTCATTAACAGTGGTGAAAAGGGCATTGGAAGTTTGAACACCTTCAATTTTTCCACACCACTTGATTGCCTATCACAGTCATGGTGGTCAAAACAATGCATGTCATCTATGGCCATGTAAAGAATACCTTGAAGCTATGGTCCTGTTTGATGATGTCTGCTGGTAACAACACAATGAGCTGATACATGGCTGGTGCTGACTCTTTGACAAGGATGTCATAGAACTTCGCAAAGTATCTTGCACTTGGAATATATCCAGCATAGCCATTTCGGTCACCAAATGCCCCAAACGGAGTTGTCATTGTCCAGAGACTGGATAGTGTGCCACTTCCGTGACTCCAGTGCAGTACCATCTCAAGAAATTGGCACTGGAGGAGGTCATACCAGTGATAGTGAGCAGCCTCAATCATGGTCGTGAACTGCTGTGGCCTGATGCCTGCATTGAATGCCTCCCGAAGGAGTGACACAACTCGTGACGTGAGTCCACTTTGATGCATCAACTGGAACTCGAATTGGTCCCTCAGGGGAGGGGGTAGCCATGTCTAGGATGGCTGGACTCCAGCTGAAGTAGGTTCTACCACAGTCCTTGTGACTGCATGTGTACCGATACCCGACAATGTATACATTTCAATCAACATCAACAACCCGGCGAGGATAGTCAACACGCTTTTGAAGATAGACACAGGAGCTTTTCGATGACTGCCAGCCAGTGTCATGACAGGCCAGACATGGTATTTTCTCGACAAGGACATGGGGAAACCAAACAAAGAACCGTGGTTGGTGGAAAAGGCTTGCTGAAAGCTGAAATGTGGATCTTGCTGCCAGGTACTGGTTCTTGACTCCATTATAGAATGAATTCCTAAGATAGCACTGTAGAAGGCCTGCTCAACTTTTCTTTATTTCCTCTGTAAGGTGTTCACATAGGCGTTGGTACTCGCTGGCAAGCCACATTGGCATTGTAGCCTGCACTCTGCCCGAACTGGCCATTGACGGTAAGACAGCCCCTCCACCAGTCACGGTCATGGTTTCCTTGCTACTGGCACTGGTCACTTCATCATCCTCATCATCACAGCCATGCATGAACTCATCCAACACTTCTACATCATCCAACACTTCCTCATCCTCGAGTGCATCAGTAACCGATAAGTCGGACCCATAGATGTTGAAGGCATTAGGTCGATGCAGCAGGGTTGTGGTAATGGACTCCCGAGCCTGTTCATCATCCAGTGGGTCATGGCTGGTCGAGTCCGAGTCTGCCGGTACTAGGCCCACAGCTGGTGGAGTGTCCAGTGGGGCTGTGATGATGTGGGGCCAGTCTGTGACTGTACAGACACTGAATATTGCTGCATGCCCATTTTGGATACATGCACTCAGATCTGTGGCATCTGCCATTTGTGAGGTGGGTATCAGCAAAAGGAGCAAGCAATGACCCACCTGTGATTGCTCCTGTTGCACTGGAAATGCCGGCGGATGACGACCGTGATGCACTCATGAACAGTCGCAGTCCCACTGGCATAGACCCCTCAGAGGCTATGGGAAGTAGTACGTGTCAGACGAGCACATCATGAAGAGTTCGTGCAATGACTCACCCTTTTCAATGACACAAGCCGCTGTGTTTCCGAGTCTGTGTTGTGGTGGGCCACTATTCTTTCGTAGCCTGCCTACATTCTTCATGCCAGGCGGGTTCTTGCTTCCGTTCGGATGCCCCAGGCCATGTTTCAATGGTTTTGGTGGCATCAACGTGGCAGGGCACAGTGGGTTCAGTTGGATGGAAGACTTTGCAGGGTCGATAATGGATCCGTTTTGTTAGATCGGCTGAACGATTATGTTGTGGGACACGTTCGGGATTCGTCGCGAGCAAAGCGTCGAGTGAGCCGTGCGCTGGGAGGCATTGGAGGACAGGTATGGACGGACTGCCGAGAAAAGTACAAGGTCGAAGGAGGTCATGTGATGCTGACTAAGCAGGTCATGTGACTGAATTTAGTACACATGTGTACTATAAAAATGAAGAAACATAACAGTACCAATGAGTCCTCCTCGTGTAGAACACTCAGGCTCCCTCACCATATTCTCACCATATTCATTTCTCTTATGCATCATCATGGCCTCATTGACCTAACTCATGATAGCTGCATGTATGTATATAGTGCCTCATGTAGTCAGGATGTACTTAGATAGTGCTAATGTATAAATACTTGAGACCCTCAATCCGGTTCACTTTGAACAGGCTTAGATTTCATTCAAGAGGACACCATTGTTCTGCCCGAAATAGTATCAAACCCTCATACCACTGGTCGAAGAGTCATTGAAAGTCAGGTTGGACGCCCACAGCTCAGGCTGTTCATTGTCTTTTCTTTTTGACTTGTTTTCACATATTTAGCTGTATCGGGACATGCACACCGACATGACTATTTGAACCCATTTGAAATACAGACCTCATTTGTGCCCATACAGAGAGCAGACCTCATATGCACTCCGAATCTGGAGGGCAGATCTCATATACACTGTATCATACGCAGATCAGACCTCATATGTAACCATCAACCATCAACCATCAACCATCAACCATCAACCATCAACAACCATCAACCATCAACAACCATCAACAATCAACAATCAACAATCATCAACAACAGAAGTGACCTCATGTGCATCCATATATAGGACAGACCTCATATGCACCCATCCACAAGACAGACCTCATATGCACCCATTTGTCATGCAGACCATTTGCACCCACCCACAAGACAGACCTCACATGCACCTATCTGCAAGGCAGACCTCATTTGCACCCACATCCACACCAGACCTTATATGCACCCAAACATGGAGCAGCACAGAGCAGACCGCATTTGTGCCCATACACATAGCAGACCTTACATTCACCAGTCCATGGACCATAAGGTAGATCTCATATGCACCCACACACAGAGCAGACCTCATTGGCACCCAGACAGACCTCATATGGACCCATACACGGGGCAGACCTCATTTGTGCCCCATATAGGACAGACCTCATTTGCACCCAAACACAGGACAGACCTCATATGGACTCATTTGTCATGCAGACCTCATTTGCACCCACCCACATGACAGACCAATCCAATTTGCACCCACCCATACTGGCAGAACAGACCACATATGCACCCATTTGTCATGCAGACCTGATTTGCACCCACCCACAGGACAGACCTCATATGCATTCATTTATCATACAGACCTCATTTGCACCCACACACAGGACAGACCACATATGCAACCATTTGTCATGCAGACCTGATTTGCACCCATTTGTCATGCAAACGTCATTTGCACCCATCTACAAGACAGACCTCATATGCACCGGACAGACCTGATTTGCACCCACACACAGGACAGACCACATATGCAACCATTTGTCATGCAGACCTGATTTGCACCTACCCACAGGACAGACCTGATTTGCACCCACAAACAGGACAGACCTCATATGCACCTATTTGTCATGCAGACGTCATTTGCACCCATCTACAAGACAGACCTCATATGCATCCACAGGACAGACCTCATTGGCACCAGGACGGATCTCATATGCACCCATACACAGGGCAGACCTCATTTGCGCCCCACACAGGCAGACCTCATATGCACCCACACACAGGACAGACCAATCTGATTTGCACCCACACACAGGACAGACCTCATATGCATTCATTTGTCATGCAGACCTCATTTGCACCCACACACAGGACAGACCACATATGCAACCATTTGTCATGTGGCTGACCTGATTTGCACCTACCCACAGGACAGACCTCATATGCACCCATTTGTCATGCAGACGTCATTTGCACCCATCTACAAGACAGACCTCATATGCACCCACAGGACAGACCTCATTGGCACCAGGACGGATCTCATATGCACCCATACACAGGGCAGACCTCATTTGCGCCTCACACAGGCAGACCTCATATGCACCCACACACAGGACAGATCGATCTGATTTGCACCCATACACAGGACAGACCTCATTTACACCCACCCACAGAACAGACCTTATATGCACCTATTTGTCATGCAGACCTCATTTGCACCCATCCACAAGACAGACCTTATTTGCACCCACATCCACACCAGACCTTATATGCACCCAAATACGGAGCAGACCTCATTGGCACCCAGGTGGACCTCATATGGATCCATACACAGCGCAGACCTCATTTGCGCTCATCTACAAGGCAGACCTCATATGCACCCACACAGATGACAGACCTATAATATATGCATCTAACCACACCAGACCTTATATGCACCCACACACAGAGCCAACTTTATTGGCATCCGGGCAGACCTATCATATGGACCCATATACAGGGCAGACCTCATTTGCACCCATACACACAGCAGACCTCATATGCACTCCAGGCCACATACAGGGCAGACCTCATTAGCGCCCATATATACATCAGACCTTATTTGTGCCCATACAAGGGGAAGACCACCTTGCACATAACCATAGGGCAGACCTCATATGCATCCACCCACAGAGCAGATCTCATTTGTGCCTATTTACTTAGGAGTTTGCACCTATCCATACAGCAGACCTCATCTGCAGCCACTCAAGACCTACATATCAGGCAGATTCAGACCCACCACAGACTGTCCACAGAAACAGAC
>JBBPPE010000272.1:0-19248 GCA_038091835.1 Leccinum ochraceum
GTGGGTTCTAGAACCCAGGTCGGTGCACATATACGTAAATGGCACAAACGGAGCCACACGAATAGCAGAATCAGCTGCCTCTGGGACGGATGCACCAAGGCGATGCTAAAGGACTCGATCAACCGCCATGTCGTGACAGTTCACCTCGGAGAGGAATATCATTGCCGGGGCTGTGACCGGGTGTTTTCGCGGCAGGATGTATACGATGGCCATGTTGAGGACGATGAGGCGTGCAGAGATGCGGGAGCTGTAATGATGTATGGTACGGAGTGCAGGGAGATAGACACGAGTCAGATGTTGTTCCAAGAATTCGTTATGCAGGCCGATAACTCGATGTAGCACCACGTTTCTTCCTGTCTTCTTTGAAGTTGACTTTCTGTCTTGTATGAAACTCAACGGTGGATGGAAGCAGTTTGGAGAACCAGCAATACTGGCAGAGTGTCCCAGGTGACACTCCCATGGGCGAACGAGAAAGGGTGCAAGTATGGCGCCGACAGCAATCTGACCTTCGAAATAGTATTTAAAGCTTGGTATCAGACCGTTTCCCACAGGTCCCCTCAGGTGCCAGTTGCACACCCACGTAGTACGTCTAGATCTCTGGGAGCTTCTGGTGGGAAATTCCTGCTCGTTCGTCTGGACAGCACTCGAAGTCCTCTGGACTGCCCGTCTAATTTGACTGAATTCGAATGTGGCGATCCTACATTAATCTACACCGACGTGATAATTCAACGTTCAGACGACATTGAAAAATGTTAGGGCGTAGGCCAAGAGTGCTATTCTAGATCTCTGGGAATGCAATACACGTGTTGATTATTCGGAAACATGCCCTTTGATTTCGCAGACAACCCGCCGCCATTCCAATCTTTATGCCGGTGTCTTCAAAGATCCAACGATCCAGTCCTCAGGGCGATCATACTTCAAAAGTTTGTCTCTTCTAGTTAGTGGTCTTCTAAACCCATATAGTGTTTTGGAGTATTCGTCGTATCGGCCGGAGTTGTTCCAATTTTTTTTGGTCACTTAGGAGTTCCAAAATACACTCAATTTTTGACGAGGCCAAATCGCTTACAGATCAACTTTTTCGCGCGATGAAAGATTTTGCAGCCGCAGCTTGACTCGCCGGCCCAAACCGAGACAACTAGCCAGGAGAAGGAAGGAGATCCGCGGTCAAGGGGGCGAGAAGTTCCAGAGAGCGCCAGTATTTGACGAAGGCGTCAGATGACCAACGGCCGAGAGCCTTGACGACATCCAGAGGGATCGGACGTTGGACAGGCTCCGTGGTACCACCAATACGAACGGAATGGCCTGAGTACGGGAAAAGCCGGCGGATGTCCAGATGGTATTGCAACGAGCGAGAAACTTGCGGCGCGTGAGGCAGCGCTATTTGAGGTGCGAGTGAAACGAGATTAGACTTGCAGCCCGGCTTGGCCCAAATTTCAAGATATACGTTGCCCCCTTTTTTTTGGACAAGCGTGTTTATTGCGTAGCAACTGGCTGACCTAGTTCTACACAAACAATAAGACGGCAGTCGAGACTGCCGGTCTGAGGAAATACACTTGCCTCACTGGTGCGTGGGGCTCCGTGAGCTGTCTATGTTACCTCAGCGGTGTCGGGGGCCTGGGCATTATAACCACTAAAACCTTGGGCGTGGTGAACCTTGACCCTGTCTGGAGGTACTAGGTGGTGATGGAGTTGGAGGACAGGGGTCCAGGTGTCGTAGGGACGGGACCGTAGCGCAGCACGGCAAGGGTGTTTTGTGACATGGAAACGCTACAGTGACAGGTTCGCCTCGGACCATCCTTCAAGCGTCAAATTTCTCTCAGTCTCCTCGAAAAGGAAATTACTATGGAACACCAACCGTTTTGGTGTGCTTCTCACGAGCATTGTAATCATCCAATCACCATACCTTGATGGTGTACACGCCCGTGTGACCGTACAAACACGCTGGTTGAGGGGGTCGGGCAAGGGAGGGCAGGTGTGGGCATGGGCGTCAGGTTGAAGCAAGAGCGAGGTGGGAAGAGTGATGGTGGTGGAACCGTCAAGTTAGTCGTGTTGTGTCGTCGCCATCGGCCCGTCGCCGAGGGCGAGGAGGCTTGGGAGGCGAGCCGTGTGAATTCGCAAGTGAGGACGAGTGAAAGTAGGCATCATGGCGTGTGTGCATCGCGACAGTGGGAGAGGGTGACAGACTTGCGCAATGCACATGTGCCGTGCATTTTGCGAGCGACAGCGACCGTGGCAAGGGTGATAAGGGTAGGCGAGGAGGCCTGCGGCAGGGAAAAGGGGCAGAGGAAGGGGGGGATGTATTTACTATTACGTGATGATCTTGAAGAGACGAAAAGAGTTGCGGTGCGTCACAACGACTTGTTCTGACGCCATCGGACGTCTGATCGGAATCGATTCCCTCTGATCTCTGCCTTTCCTTAACAAACCTTGTTACTTACCACAAGCGGGACGCACCGTGGGAAACACCTCTCCGCCGTCGATATCCTCCGCACGCGCCTCTGGAAGGGGTACCCGGACATACTACTGTACCATTTCGATCGATTCGTCAGGCCGTGTGACGCGTGACAAGGTCTGACGAAAATTTAATTCGTCAGCACCCCAAGTGACACGTTACGACGACCAGAATTTTCGTCATTTCGTCAGGCACACATACCGAGTACCCAAGCGCCGCCTTTTTGCTGACCCACGAAGCAGCGTGACGAAAATTATACTCTCGAAAATTTTCGTCAACCAGGCCTGTGACGCGTGACAAACGTGAAATTTCGTCACGTCAAACGTCCGTGTGACGCGTGACAGACGAATCGATTGAAATGGTACAGTACTCCTCAAACGCGTCAAGGAGTCCCGCCGCCAGAGTTCGCGCGCTCCGGCTAGCAAGTGAGCAGGCAATAACCAATGCCTGAACTCATCATGGTGCCTGCGAGCACCGCCTTGTGTGGATCGCCAAGTAGTTGCATACCATGACCCGGATGCCGCTCCCAGCCAACTTGGCACAAACGCTCCCGCTCCACCGTGCGTCTTGACGTCCAAAAATAGACTACATGTTTATCCAATTTCAAATTCGAGAACGAACGCTTGGACTGCCACTACCTGCCTACCTGTGGCGCCACCGGGCAGGACACAGGTTACTTATCATGCAAGACAAACATATACTCCGGATACATATATGGGGAGGGGAGCAGTCGTTTGTGGAGTTGCTACTCTGACCGGTGCTCCTTTCTGTTTTGTGACGCTTGCCAGTGGAAGGATCTTCGTTGATGTTGTCTTCAAGTTCCACCAATTTTTGTTCTTTGGAGGCTTCTTTATGTTTTCCATTTGACTCGGATCCCACCTTCTCCCACGGACATCAGGCCCCATTCATATTGCATCCCGGTCTACCCAGCACAATTGTCCCGAACATTGATCCATGTTTTTGTTTCCGCCAGAGCAGAAACAAGTAGGTCGCAGGTGCCATATCGTCTACTCATTCCTGACACACAGTATAGCTGTACATTACCAATTGATTATGCTTCAAGCCAAGATACCAGGCAATTCATCCTTATCTCGGGTTTCGAGCATTATTGATGCCTCCATAACAGAGTACCTGTCTTGCTGGACAACAGAGAATGGTCTCCGTCACCAAGTTTTGCGGGTCCATGTGTGATTGCAGAGCCAAAATTTCTACCGATGGACGTGGGGTTTTCTACATCACATTCTCACTTTGATGGTACGCCAATAATAGTTCATTCAGTGACTTGAATTGATATAGTCCCTATATTTCAGCAATATTCCCATTTGACCGTGCAATTGGGCACGATATACCACAAGTCATTTTAGGTACACAATCCTTTCCCGATCCAAACCTGGGCTTCTTGGGGAACGGTGATGCAACCTTTGGCACCAATGTCAGTATGTCTAATCTCTCTGTGGTAATTAATGCTCATATGTTTGTGCATTAGCTCGATCACGCTAACCTCCTTGCGAGTAATACCCTGGTACAATACCCTACTTTATCTTCCACCGGGCAAGCTACATGCTCTGTCGGTGACGAGAGTAAATCGCCACTCGCGATTCATCGGTCCTCGGATAGGAATGGCTTGGGGCGCCGACATTTCCGACGCGCTCGTGCCGTCAATGTTGGTGGGATATGGATCGACGAAGACAATATCCACTCCAGCGCGGGTGACGGTTGTCGTATCATCACCGTTCATGAATGCCAATGGAACAAGTCCAGTGGCCCCTGCGGAATGTGGATCGTGGGTTCTAGAACCCAGGTCGGTGCACATATACGTAAATGGCACAAACGGAACCACACGAATAGCAGAATCAGCTGCCTCTGGGAAGGATGCACCAAGGCGATGCTAAAGGACTCGATCAACCGCCACGTCGTGACAGTTCACCTCGGAGAGGGATATCATTGCCGGGGCTGTGACCGGGTGTTTTCGCGGCAGGATGTATACGATGGCCATGTTGAGGACGATGAGGCGTGCAGAGATGCGGGAGCTGTAATGGTGTATGGTACGGAGTGCAGGAAGATTGACACGAGTCAGATGTTGCTCCAAAATTTCATTATGCAGGCCGATAACTCGATGTAGCACCACGTTTCTTCCTGTCTTCTTTGAAGTAGATTTTCTGTCTTGCATGAAACTCAAGGGTGGAGGGAAGCAGTTTGGAGAACCAACAACACTGGCAGAGTGTTCCAGGTGACACTCCCATGGGCGAACGAGAAAGGGTGCAAGTATGGCGACAGCAATCTGACCTTCGAAATAGTATTTAAAGCTCGTTGCTCGTGCCGTTTCCCACAGATCTCCATTGGAGGCCCTCACGAGCCGGTTGCACACTCACGTACGTCTAGATCTCTGGAAGTTTCTAGTGTATTGGGAAATTCCTGCTCGCTCGTCTGGACAACACTCGAAGTCCTCTGGACTGCCCGTCTAATTTGACTGAATTCAAATGCGGCGATATCCATACATTAATCCACACCGACCAGTGGTAAGCCAACTTTCTAATGATTCGATGTCACGGGACGATACTTGAGAATGTTAGGGCGTGCGCCAAAAGTATTCTCTGGGAATGCAATAAACGTGTTGATTGCACAGTTCACGACATGCAGTTTGATTTCGCGGACAATGCACCGCTATCCCGAATATGAATGTCTTCAAAGATCCAAAGTCCTCTGGCCGATCATCATGCCTCAAAAGTTCATCACTTCTAGTTAGTGGCGATCTTTCAAAATAAAGTGTAGTGTATCGTGTATCCGTATTGGCCCGAGTTCTAAAAATACCGGGACCCACACTTTTTGATGCAGTCAAACCACTAACAGATCAGATTTTTCGCGTGATGAAAGATTTTGCAGTCATGCCTCGACTCCGGCCATGAAAGGATAACACCTGACTTGCCGTCCATCGACATGCAAATAGATATGCAAATAGATCCAAATGGTGAGTAAAGACAACACGAGCTCGCGATACGCACCCGACTCGGATATCCGTCCGTCTACCCGTTGTCAGTCAAATCAACCCGTCACCAGGAACCAGCCAACTCACCCTCGAGCACGATGATCCGCTCCGCCCGCGCGATACGCTCGTAGCCTCGTCCAGCGCCAAGATCGCAGGGCGTTTGAGGAGCGCGCGTGCGATCGCTCGACGTTGATGTTGGCCGCCGCTTAGGCTATCTCGGCCAAACGCAATTGTGCCGGTGAACAAGATAGTACCTGCGCGGGTCGAACGAGACGCGAGTGTGGAAACCGTTCAAGAACAAGGGAGAATAGAGACGGACTTGCGCCACGAGCTCGGGTCGAATTCGTGGATGTCTACCGGAGACGCCACTTTACCGCGTACCGGGTCGTAATACTTCAACAGGAGTGACTGCACAGACGACTTGCCTCCCCCGCTTTTTCCACTAACCAATTCCGGCGTCAGTCCGTCCGCCTATATACGCACAGAACGCAGACGACGTACACGAGCAACTCGAATATATATGCGAGTGTCGGCACCAATACCGCGCATGATCGACGACTAGGATTCGTGAGTCCACGCACAAGAGGAGAACACGCACGGAAACCGGCTGGTTGGCGTCGTGTTAGCCAAGTAGACGGGTGACAGAGAGAAAGAGACTCACGTGAGCATCTGCAGTCCGTTTCGGACGTAGGCGGTGTAGAGCAACAGGCTAGTCAAGCGCACCATATCCCAAGAGACCAAGGATGGTCATGTTCCCGCTCCATCCTGTACTGCCGAAAAAGATGCCCGACGCAATAGCCTCCTTGCGCGCGAGATCGAGAACAAGGTTGATGCGGTCGCGAAACTTGGCTTGTTCTTGTGCGTTGGCGTTGTAGGCTTGCACTGTTCGGAGAGCCGAAAGAGATTCCTGTGCGACCTTTGTCATCTCACCCACGGCTTCTTGGGATTTGTTGGACAGCTTTTTGAGGTAGCGACCGTAGTAGACCTGAGGAGATGATCGGTCGACTGTAAGAAACGATGGAGATACAAAGACCGCACTGCACCGAGGGATACGGGTGGGACGATGCCGAGCATCAAGAACGTTAGTGTTGGGGAGAGATAGAACATGGCACCGACTGCACCCCGTGAGCCCGACCAACGCGGAAAAGGAAGAAAAAGTCACGCACGTCCGACCGAAGACATGATGACCGCCCGGAGTCCATCCGAGAGATTTTGAGTGACACTACCGTCGTTGAGCACCCTCAGTGCACTAAACGAGGTCCCGAGATCACGCACCTTTCACCCACGATGCTCGAGTCGGCGCTCAGTCTGCTCAGCACGTCGCCTTCGCCTTTTTCGACAAACTCGACTTCTTGGCGAAGGGAGGCCGCAAAGGTGCGTTCGCGCAGGCGCGCGACGATCCGTTGGCCTTGATGCAAGATACTGTCAACTGGACCGAACGGAGACGAGGCCGGGATGACGGGAACACACCAGACATGCGCATGAGGTACGATCGGGCTGCATTGCACACCGCGCCGGTCGTGAACGCGACGAGGAGGATGCCCGACGCTTGATACATCGATAATCCAAACGGTATGTGCTATCACGAGAGTCAGAATCATACGGCGAGGCAGAGAGAGGACGGACGGGGTTGCTCGTTGAGAAAAAGTCGATGAGTTTGCCGACGGTGAGAGGGATGGTCATTGCGACCGAGGAAGAGACGAGGAGGAGGCATACGGCGAGAATGAGCAGCTTTTTCTCTGGCTTTGCGAGGGAGACGACCTTGCGGAATGACGAGCCAGTGTCAGGTGGAGGGACGAGACGGGAGAGGAAAGAGCGCGGGGTGGTCGAAGGCGGGTTGGAAGCGAATGAGCGGGCGAGGGAGAGTCGGTGTGTCCGAGCGAGGACAATGACAGGTCGACGGACTGATGCAAGTCCGAGTCGGGCGGAGACCCGCAACGACGTCGAAGCGTTGAGGAGGTACATATGCACGCTCACTTCACATCACACGCTCAATATTAGTGTTATATCCACACGTGACTACCTCTCATGCTTGCTTACGCATTGACGGACAAGGACAGGGATGTTGATATCGGAAAACCACCATCCTTTTTCAATTAGCTGATCGCTGGCGACAAACGCAAACACATCATCGATTCAAGGTCGACATTACCCTGGATCGGGACAAAAAGTGGTCGCCGAGACAATGAATCACAATCATCCGCGCACAGAGGATCGTCCGTCCATATCAACGACGGAGGTGCCGATCCTCGCTGCATACGATGACTGTCTGCAATGGTCTGCAAGGTGGTTAAAGGCACCCCCATACTGTACAAGAGGCGAAAAGGTAGATCGACAACCATACTAAATTCAACAGGTACATCCTGATCACTGGTATACGGAGAGACAAAAGAACAAGACTGCAACAGAGCAGCTGATAATATTGCAGCGTTCATCACTTCTACCCGGCTCGATTTCACTTTCGACAACATGATAGCGATGCACAGCAGCCGACGTTCATCGCCTTGATCGTGTGCGTGCACGGAACCGCACACACACTGACAATGAAGCGGAGGGACAATTGCGACAAACATGCAACCGAAGTACGTCCTGCAGCTCGCGTTTGCTTGAACGATGTCGACAGTGATTCAGCGAATTTCATGAACAGAAGCAATGGACAAAGGGTCACGAAGGTACGGTCTCACTCCAACATTGATCGAAGGAAAACGCTTATAATCGGTACCGTAGGCCACTATCGTACTGCGTCAGGCAGATCATCTGTGGCGGAGACGGACTCCACGTAGTCGAAATCGCGACAATCATGAATATCGGAGCTGGCACGTATGACATGCCCTCCGCGACCAAAGAACGAACAGAACCAGCAATTCCTGGTTGCGAAACAGGTGAAGACATGGTAGTTGATGATGAAAACACGTCGTTACAAATCAGCAGAATCCGCTCTGCTAATATTGTTACTAAGCCTGAAACAGACCCACTTCCAGTGGCGCCACATATCACTCAACACACGAAGTGGCAAGAAAACCTAGTCTCGTCACCATCCGTTTTGGTGTTGCCCTCAATAACCTCGTGATCTTCCGATTGTTAGCACCAGCATCGACTGCCCGGAGTTCCCTGATTCGTGATTTATTATTCTCCGCAGTCCATGTGCTGCCTCAAACAGAACGTCGGGTTTCGAGATACTTACATATACCCCATGGCCATGATTGTCCGTCGTAGCCATTTTCAGAGATCTATCACGTCGTGTTTTTTTTGTGTGCCCTAACGGGGATGGCCTCGCTCGCACGGACAGGGACCTCGTCGACCACGTTTCGAACTGCGGGTGTCTCTGGCCGGGGACCTGAGCAGCCCTCCACTTCTTGGAGGGCTTCGTCATAACCGAATTCTCCCTTTTTCACACGGTGTTAGACGCTCAAAATGCACAGACAAGCTCTGGATAACAGCTTTAGTTGAAACGCCACCGTCTCACGTCCGCCTCGGACCGACGGACCTTCCTCAGGCTCTCTCTCGGCTTCTCGATTTTCGGTTGCCCAGGGGACTAGACACGTCTCCGACGTCGCCAACACACGTTGTGTCCGATTTTCGCGCTTACTCACGGACCGAGGGCTCAGGGCGGGCGTGCAAGCGTGCATCATACATAACTTTGGGCTTTGGGGAACGATGGCGATCCGTCCGGATCATGTACGTCGTACGCGTTCTCAGGAAGTCAGGGAATGGCGCCTTGCGCCGCTACCGATATCCACAAGTTGTCAAAGACTGTACCGCGGTACCCAGCTTGCCGGAGCGCTCAAGTCGAATTGGCGAACGTCTTTGCGGGAAATGAAGAGAGCATTGGCCGATGAGAAACTGCTAAGGTATGAATCTGACCTCTGACGATGACATGAGGAAGGGTGATACAGAGATTCCAGAAGAGTTGTCATTTTGCGAGCTCAGGAGTTTCTGGAAAAACGAATGATGGGTTGACCGAAAAATATTCCCAATCATAATTGTGGAGTCGTCTGATCCTTCGACGAAGGCACGCTCTCCTTTTTCCTCGTCCAAACGCGGCCAGCCCTAGACTGGTAGCCAGTCACGTCCAAACGCGGCATGCTTTGCCTCAGCATGCCGCGTTTGGACGGGACTTTCACCGTATGCAGCCTGGCCCCGCCCGAAAAGGAAAGAACTACGTATTGGGGAAAATGTGTGTGAAGCAGCGCTAAGTGCGACCGTGATTCCAAGGCTATGCCCAGGCTTCGCGAAGCTATGAACTCAAGGCAGACTTGATCACTTAATCTGGATACTTATATGGGGAGGGGAGGTAAGCAATCGTCCGTGGAGGCCAGTCTCCTTTCTGTTTTGTGACGCTTTGGAAAGGATATTCGTTGATGTCGTCTTCCACAAACTTTTGTTCTTTGAAAGCTCCTCTATATTCTCCACTTGACTCGGATCCCACTTTCTCCCATGGATGCCAGGCTCCGGATCCATTCATGTCGCATCCTGGTCTACCTGGCTCAAATGTCCCAAACATTAATCCTTATTTTTGTTATTGCCAGAGTAGAAGCAGGTAAGTAGCAGGTGTTATGACATCTACTCTTTCTTGACACGCGGTCCAGCCGTACAATACCAGCTTATGCTTCAGGTCAAGATACTAGGTATTTCATTGATTATCTCGGGATTTTGTCATTATTGACGCCTCCATTACAGAGCGCCTGTCCTGCTGGACACAAGAAAATGGTCTCCATCGCCAAGCTTTACTGGTCCGCATATGATTCCAGAGTCGCAATTTCTACCGATGGACGTGGGATCTTTTATCCCGTATTCTTACTCGGATGGTACGTGAATCATAATGACTGTTCATTCGATGACTTTGAATCGATGTGGTCCCAATGATTTAACAGAAATCTTCACGTCTGACCGTGCAATGGGACCGGGTATGCAACCGATGTTACAGGTCATTTCAGGTACACAATCCGTTCCCGATCCAAGCCTGGGCTTTTTGGTCCCAATGGGGAACGGTGATGCAACCTTTGGCGCCAATGTCAGTATGTCTAATCTCTCTGCGGTAATTAATGCTCATATGTTTGTGCATCAGCTTGATCACGCTAACCTCCTTGCGAGTAACCTCCTGGTACAATTGCCTACTTCATCCTCCACCGAACAAGCCACATGCTCTGTCGGTGACGACAGGAAATCTCCACTTGCGATTTATCGGACCCAAAATAGGAATGGCTTGGGGCGCCGACGTTCCCGACGCGCTCGTGCCGTCAATGTTGGTGGTATATGGATCGACGAAGACGATCTCTACTCCAGCGTGGGCGACGGTTGTCGCAACATCACCGTTCATGAATGTCAATGGAACAAGTCCAGTGACCCCTGCGGAATGTGGATCGTGGGTTCCAGAACCCAGGTCGGTGCACATATACGTAAATGGCACAAACGGAGCCACACGAATAGCAGAATCAGTTGCCTCTGGGACGGATGCAACAAGGCGATGCTAAAGGACTCCATCAACCGTCACGTCGTGACAGTTCACCTCGGAGAGGAATATCATTGCCGGGGCTGTGACCAGGTGTTTTCGCGGCAGGATGTATACGATGGCCATGTTGAGGACGATGAGGCGTGCAGAGATGCGGGAGCTGTAATGGTGTATGGTACGAAGTGCAGAGAGATTGACACGAGTCAGATGTTGCTCCAAGAATTCGTTATGCAGTCCGATAACTCGATGTAGCACCACGTTTCTTCCTGTCTTCTTTGAAGTAGATTTCCTGTCTTGTATGAAACTAAACGGTGGAGGGAAGCAGTCTGGAGAACCAACAATCGACAGAGTATTCCAGGTAGACACTCCCGTGGGCGGACGAGAGAGGGTGCAAGTATGGCGACAGCAATCTGACCTTCGAAAAAGTATTTAAAGATCGTTACTCGTATGTATCGTTACTCGTATGTATCAGACCGTTTCCCACAGATCTCCATTCACGAGCCAGTTGCACACCCACGTACGTCTCGATCTCTGGGAGTTTCTGGTGAGCATTTCTTGCTTAATCGTCTAGACAACGCTCAAAGTCCTCCAGACTGCCCATCCAATTTACTAATTGAATTCGAATGCGGCGATCCTACATTAACTTTCTACACCGACGTGGTAATCCAACTTTGTAATGATTCGATGTCACGGGATGACAGTTGAGAATGTTAGGGCGTGAGCGAAAAGTATACTCTGGAAATGCAATAAACGTGCCAGTGTTGATTGCGCACACAGTCCAATGCGGTGAGAACTCAAAATGTTTTCGACATGCGGTTTGATTTCGCGGACAATGCACCGCTATCCCGAACACGAATGTCTTCAAAGATCCAAAGTCCTCTGGTCGATCAATCGATCATGCGTCAAAAGTTCATCACTTCTAGTTAGTAGCGATCTTTCAAAATATCAAAATAAAGTGTACCAGGCTAGTGTTTTCGAGTATCACACGCTCGATATTGTTATGCTATCCACGTGACTACTTCACCCTCACAAACCGCGTTTGCAAAGCAGATCGTTGTCCCCCGTCGTCCGTCCAACGTGTCAGCATATCTACCAAGCCTTTCTCCAACCACCGTATCATCATACTCTCCCACTGCCACACACCCGTCGTCCACACCGCCAACGGACCCGAACGTTCTATCTTTGACCCTTTTACTAGCGAACTGCGCGCGGGATACCGATGCATTCGATTCGCCATCACGACGTCGGTAAAGATCCGGTCTCCCACGATCACCAATTCCTCGTCCTTGATGGGCGTTCCGAGCGACCCAAAATATCTGCGTATCGACGCGATGCACGAGTAGGCAGGCTTGGGTGCGCGGTGCCGCAATACAGGAACAGAGAGATGATGCGAGACCGATTCGGCCTGAGAGAACTGTATGAGCGTTTGTGGTTTCTCCGTTGCTCCACTGACGTTACCTGGACTTGGCCAGCATCATGTGGCGTACCCGCAGAATTGCTCACGATGAGAACGTTTCCCTCGCCGAAAACCTGCCGACATTCTTTCCAGGCGTCCTGTCTGGAGGTGAGTACATTTTCCGCGTGTCTTGCATACAACGGACCTCGAGTTGTGGCACGAGCGCGTCTTCGTACGGTATCGTCTGTGCGTAGATCAATGATGCGTCAGGCTTTGGTTACTAGACCAACAACCTACTAGACAATTGTCCTTATCAAAGACTGCACCGCGGTACCCAGCTTGCTGCAGTGCTACAAAGTCCAACTGGCGAATGTCTTTGTCCGGAGAACCTCAGTCCGTGCAAAACTGCGAAGACTTAGTGAATCTGACCTCTGACGATGACACGAGGAAGAGCGATGCGGGGATTCCAGGAGAGCTGTAACGGTGCGAGGAGGCCAGAAACGTTGAGTGGCATGGTCCACTACAAAATGTCACAAGTCACCCACTGTCACACCGCACAATTTGCTCCGCTCTCAGGCTGAGCCGGGGGTGTGCTCCCGCCTGCGTGTATCATTGTCAATGTGCACTGGCAGTCCCAAACAAGGGAATAGAAGCTTGGTACATTTAGATACACCGCTCAGCGCTCAACCCCTGATCAGTCTGATCACAATTTCAGGCAACCTGGTCTGATCACAATTCCACACAGCATACTACGGTTTTAAGCTCAGCGAGCCTGACTAAGCGGGCTAACGAAGTAAGTACGTGAACAAACTAGGACGGAGACTATCGCTCCGGATATATCTATTTCATATTTAGCAAAAGCGCTCAGGCTGCACAGCGTGTCCACCCGCAATATGTATATGCGGGGAAGAAACAGTCATCTGAAGAGCCTCTTTGACGAGTACTCCTGTCTTCGTTTTCATTGGGATCTTTGACATGCTGTCCTCCACCGACTTTCGTTCTCTGACCAGTCCTTCAAGTTCATGTTTTCCATCCATATTGCTCGACTCTGATCCCACCTTCTCTCATGGATGCCAGGCTCCAGATCCATTCATACCGCATCCTGGTCCACCCGGCCCAATTGTCCCAAACATTGATCCTTGTTTTTGTTTTCGCCAGAGTGGAAGCAAGTGAGTAGCAGGTGTCATGTCATCTACTCATTCTTGACACGCGGTCCAGCCCTATAATCCCAATTAATTATGCTTCATGTCAAGATCCCAGGTATTTCATTGATTTTGTGTCGGGATTTGATCATTATTGACGCCTCCATAACAGAGTGCCTGTCTTACTGGATACCAGAAAATGGTCACCGTCACCAAGCTTTGCTGGTCCACGTATGATTCCAGAGCCAACATTTCTACCGATGGAGATGGGGTTTTCTACCTCACATTCTCACTTTGATGGTACGCCAATAGTTATTCATTGAATGATTTGAATTAATTTAGTCCACTGCCATATATTTCAGCAATCTTTCCGTCTGACCGTGCAATTGGACACGATATACCACACGTCAATTTAGGTACCCAACTCGTTCCTGATTCAAGTCCGGGATTCTTGTGCCCAATGGGGAACGGCGATGCCACCTTTAGCACCAATGTCAGTATGTCTAATCTGTCTGTGGTTATCAATGCTTATATGTTTGTGCATCAGCTTGATCATGCTAACCTCCTTGCGAGTAATTTCCTGGCACAATTTCCTACCTCATCCACCACCGAACATGTCACATGCTCTGTCGGTGACGAGAGGAAATCTCCGCTCGCGATTTATCGGTCCCCAGATAGGAAGGGCTCGGGTCGCCAACGTTCCCGACGCGCTCGTGCCGTCAATATTGATGGGGTATGGATCGACGAAGACGATCTCTTCTCTGGCGCGGGCGAGGGTTTTATCACCGTTCATGAATGTCAATGGAACAAGTCCAGTGGCCCCTGCGGGATGTGGATCGTGGGTTCCAGGACCCAGGTCGGCGCACACATTCGTAAATGGCACAAGCAGAGTCACACGAATAGCAGAATCAGGTGTCTCTGGGACGGATGCACCAAAGCGACGATGCTAAAGGACTCGATCAACCGCCACGTCGTGACGGTCCACCTTGGAGAGAGATATCATTGCCGGGGCTGTGACCAGGTGTTTTTGCGGCAGGATGTATATGATGAACATGTCGAGAACGACTCGGATGAGGCATGCAGAGATGTGGGAGCTGTAATGGTATATGGTACGGCGTGCAGGATCATTGACACAAGTCAGATGCTCCGCCAGGAATTCGTTATGCAGGCTGATAAATCGATGTAGTACCACTTTTCTTCCTATCTTCCGGGTTCTCTGTCTTGTACTGATGAAACTTGCAATAACATTGTATACTCATGATCAACGGTACAGGGCAGCACTGGGAGCCGGGAGGAGAAATGACGAGAAGGGGTGCAAGCATGGCGACAGTAGTCTGACCTTCGAAATAGTATTTACATAAATCCCGTTGCTCGTATCGAGTCGTATGTGCATCAAACCGTTTCCCAGATGTGACTCCAAATCCCCCTCACGAGCCAGTTGCGCACTCACCTATGTCCAGATCTCTTGGAGCCTCTGACAAGTAATTCCTGCTCGCTCGTCTGGACAACGCTCGAAATCCTCCTGACTATCCGTCCAATTTGACTGAATTCGAATGGTTGGCAACGATCCTACAGAGATTATGTAATCTACATGCCAAGTGCACGAGTTGATCGCAGTCTAATGTGCTGAGAATTCGGAAATACTTTTGACGTGCGCTTTGATTTCGCGGACAATACACCCCTTCCTAAATATGTGTGCGACAATAGCATCCAAAGATTGCAGTCCGATCATGCCTCAAAAGTCCATCTCTTCTAGTTAGTGGCGGTCTTCCAAAACCATATATCAGCCCGGGATGTTCTCACCTGAGAGTTCCAAAAATTCCGGGACTCACTTTTTGACGGGACCAAACCGCTGACAGATCGACTTTTTAACCCAAGTTGGCGACGAAACCCGCTGGTTGATACGGTAGAATGGGAACGAATTTTGCAGACGTACCTCAAGGACATGAATGGCCAGCACCTTACTTACCGTACATGTAAATGTATATCCAAATGGTGATTAGAGACAACGTGACGACCCCTCAGATACCCTCGACGTGTTGACATACCCATAGTCCGTGTGACTGAATAATGCACTCGAGATCCGCAAGACAGTTGGGCGTTAGCCCTAGTCAAGTCGGCCTATCAAACCGAGACACGGCTAGTATTTTACCTGACTTCGTCTGGGCGAAGCGCACAGGAAAAAGGAAAGCACCAATTTTATGGTCATTGTAGTACTTACCTAACATCCTCGCATCGGTTTGTGGTAAGATTTGATTTTCGTCGATGATAAACATCAATTGATACCACCTAGCCAGAGACAAAGAAGCTTATCTTCATATTGTTCCATCATTTTCGGTACCCTGAGAAGACCGCTGGAGAGTACATACATACAACCTTCTATATTTCACAGCATCAGATTTCGGAATCAGTGGTTCGCCGCATCGCCTTCCGGACACTTACCGTTACTCTATTGAATAGCCCCGTCGTGGAAAAAGCTTTGGCAACTTCCACCGTATCAAGACGCCGAACTCGTGTGATTAGCCGAGAAGCAGCGTGATCTCGGCGGCTTTACCTAGCGTCCTCCATAACCCCGAGTCCACAGCAAGCCATGGCTGCAGACCGGAGACACAAGCCATGCAGCCAGCCCCTTCAAGTTGCTTCAAGGGCCTACATCGGCTGGACGAACCACAATTTTGAAAGTCAGTTTGGCTGACGCCAACCACCGATCGGCGGCGGCGACCCACGAAACCATCAGGAACTGACAACCTCTTCTAAGAATCTGTTGTTACGTCAAAAGGGCTGCTCTCCAGATCGAGGTGATTGTGCGATCACAGAAACAGAACGACGCTCATGTTCGTTCCATGACATTACATACCGTTGTTCAACCGTAGAATCATGAAACTAGTGTGACCCTCGGACTGGCGGGGGCGGGTCAACTAAGCTGCGATAGATGCCTAAACGCTTCCACATTGACTTGGAGATGGGCCGCCTTTCATTGTTTGTTGTGATAAGTAGGAGATTGAATGAAAAAGTTGTAATGTATCACCGGTGTCACATCACCTATTGAAAGTCAGCTTATCCGAGCGCATCATCCCCACTCCGTCCGAACTCGCTTCTTTTATTGGGCGTTCAAGAAATTGGGGGCTACTGGGGGCGAAGATGAAATTCCAGAGTTATACTCAGCAAGTATTTCACCCGATTACAAGGCTCATCTTTCTGCGTAGAGGTCCGAGTCCTTCATCACACGTGGAGGTTGGCCACGACACAGTGGAGTTAGAAAACCGAGGTTACGTTTATGGTACGATGCCGTTAAGTCGATAATATGCTCACCATTCAATCGAGTCTCGACCTATCGGCATCTGGGAAAGGGCAACGGCGGCCCCACTGGTTGACGTCCAGTTGCACAGACAGGTTCGGTGTTCGCGAACCAGGTTTGTTCTGTTACGCATGAATCACTTCACTGAACATTTTAGTTGGTAATCATTGTCCCGTCAATTCAGGCGCCTCCCAGATTCGACGAAGACAATACTGGCGCTGAGATGCTCATTTCCACTCAGTGGGTTTCCCATCACACTATCACACATTCGGACGCCCTCGGATCGAAGTTTATTCAATTTAACGACGCTCATGATCTGAGTTCCATTTAAAAAGGGCTCGGGAGCGCTAACTGACACCTACTACTTCTCCCTCTTGTGTTCATCATGCCGATCGACCATGAGAAGTATGGTATCTTTGAAGGGGATGCTGTCTTCGTCGGCGCGGACAGCAACCAAGAAATCCAGCAGATGGAAGGACGACAATCTATGGAACGGCGCCTCCTTTGCAAGCTCGACTGTCGATTGCTACCCACCATCGTCGTCATTTTTTTCATGCACACCATTGATGTACGTTGCCTGTCTGGTGCATCCCGCGCGCGTTGTGATTTGTGCTTGGTATTGCAGCGCGTTGCGATCTCGTCTGCCAGACTCAAGGGATTGCAGACGGATCTGCGACTTGCCGGTATGTTTTCACCTATCTGGGAGGTTTAGTAATTACTCACCAACGCGACAGATGTTCAGTATGATACAGCAGTAGCGATTCTTTATGCATCATATTGCCCTGCACAGATCCCGTCCAATATAGTGAGTAGTCTATTTATCTGTCAACAGTGGCTCAAACGATCCGAAGGCTCTGAACTATGTCTCGAGGTTAGTCTCGCATGCTTCTTATCAAATGGAAGCGTCATCGAGCATCGGCCCTTCTTAGACCCACTCTTTATATCGGTTCTTGTGTTGTCCTGTGGGGTTTGTTGAGTGCCCTTGCCGGTAATACACACAGCTTCACCGGTATCACGGCCTGTCGTTTCTTTCTTGGGGTACCAGAGGTAAGGCGCGTAATCATGCATGTGGACGACTGATATAAGATGCCATTTCAGGCAGCGTTCTACCCTGGTGCCATCTATCTTTTGTCGAGATGGTATACACGCAAGGTTTGAGTTACTTAGGTCACTTCGCAAGATTGCAATCAATCTTAATCATTTTTTTCCCTGTTAGGAATTGGCTTTTCGATCCGTTATTCTGTATTCCGGACTGCTAATCTCGAATGCTTTTGGTAGCGTGAGGCTCCCGACACTGTTCCGTTTCTCGATCAGAGCTCCTGACATAATATTAGTTGTGGGCTGCAGCTGTCCTTGGAACCATGAATGGAGCGATGGGCATCGCAGCATGGAGATGGTAGCATCGGTAGTTGTTCATGGCTATTTGTCATCTGACACTACCGTTCTCCTTGAATGCAGGCTCTTCTATATCGAAGGTGCTGTGACAATTTTCGTCGGTTTCGTTGCCATGTGCGTTAGATATTCCTGGTCCTTGCTTTGTGTCACTGAACGAAACCCCAAGGTGGTCTCTCCCGGATTATGTACGTTTTCAAGTTTCCCGATGGGATATCTTTGACAGGTCCCCTGAGTTATTGTTCTTCGGTAGCCTCACAACACGAGCTGGTTGACTCAGCAAGAGAGACATCTGGCACAGGTCCGGATGGCAGAGGATACTGGCGAAGCCGACAAGGATTCTCAACAAGCCTCGTACGTTGCCCGTATCTCTACTGAGTTCGAGACACACAATGCATTTTCAGGATCTTCGAAGGGCTTAAGTTGGCACTCATGGATCCCAGGGTTCTCGTCTTCATGCTGATGGATTGCTGTCAGCTGTTAGGTCTTAGTTTTACCAACTTCTTCCCAACGTAAGTGCTTCCAGAAAAACAAAGTTTCTGGAAATTCACATGTGCTTTAATTCAGTTTGACTGCCACTCTCGGCTACTCGACGACGATCACATTATTGATGGCATCGTATGTATCGAAACCTGGCATACCCGCTTGGCAATCATTGACACTGCTTGATCAGCCCGCCTTGGGTCTTTTCAGCCATCGTGGCGCTCATCAATGCGCGGCATGCTGGTAAGCACAAGCATTTTATTTAGGTTGTTCCAGAACTAAGGCATAAGCTGACGACGAGCGTGTGGTACGCAGACGTCACTGGCGAGCGGTATTTCCACCTGACCATCGGGTGGTGGCTGGCTATCGTTGGCTACATCATAGCTCTGTCAACGATGAAAACGGCTGGAAGATATTTTTCGATGTTCCTTATGACGTCCGGGTTTTGTGGTTCGTATTTTCGGTTTATCTTTTTCTTGCCTGACTCAGGCTTGTGCACGGGTACGATGTATCAGGGGCCTCGCTGATATTAGTATGGGTGGCTAATGTCGTCCATCGACCACCGGCGAAACGATCCGCAGCGATCGCTCTCGTGAACGGGTTTGGAAATCTGGGGAATCTGTGCGTGGTTCCGTATCCTTCCATCA